>JAFIRS010003136.1:0-154364 GCA_018342105.1 Gonioctena quinquepunctata | reverse complement strand
TTTTGCGTACATTTTCATAAAATATTTAAACTTTTATGTATTCTTATTCAAGTGTTTAATCTACTATGGTTTAGTTCAGTTTAGTATTTCTTTTGTAACAAGTGTGTGAAAGATATTAATTAAATTTTTTACTTGTCCTTACTTTTCACGCCTCTGATATCTTAAATCTTTTTATTATTTAACAGAACCTATGGGGAAATTCTTATTGAGATTGAAATGGGGGTATTTTATAAAAACGACAAAGTAAAAAACGTAAAATACATAGATTGTAAGGCACAGTAAAATAATGTACATTGAAATGAGAGAAAGCATATAGTTGAAGATTGAATTTTCAGAGTATCGTATATTTTAACTAATGTTCCATCTGATATGAGCGGCATTGTAATTTTTAATCATTATTTTATATTGCCAATAAAATTTTGTGAATGACGTACAATAATTATTGACCCTAACATTCCGTAAAAACATAATGCACAATCTTATCAGCTGTGAGATATCCTCAAATTAAAAATGTACGGCATCATTTTGTTTTTGTTTTGATATATTTGAAAAATAAAAAAAAGCAATAATATTCTAAAAATTACTCCTCTGATAGATCACAGTGCAATTCAAAAATCTTATAAATTTCGGAAATGTAATACTTTTTTTTAATCATATTTTTATTTAGTTCCATTAATTATAGCCGGCTATTACGTAAAACAATAATATTAAGTCACATTAAAAAATTCCTTTTTTTAAAAAAAAACCCCAAAATTATTTTATGTGTTAAATAATATTGTGAAATGGATGTCGTACATTTTGCAATGATCTTAAACCATAATGGCCTTTGGTTGCTTTGCTGTAAGAAGGGTGTCATATGTATTAGGGTCCTCAGCACCAAAAATAGTATACCACGCATTGATTGAGTCCCATCTGAGATACGGTACACCGTTTTGGGGCGTTTGCAATAATATCATGCAAAACATCTTGACTTCACAAAAAGAGGTGATTCGTATGGTACTATAATTCTGATTACAATTCATGCTGGGTCAGATGACCCTCCCAAAATTGGCCTGGGCTTGTGGTCTACGGGTCATACCTATAAAATTATTGTATTGTCATCGGTTTTTAATACGTGTGCAAAATTGGGACGACTGGTGAAAAGTGAATTGGAAGATTCCATCACATTTATACATACTTACATACAGGGCAAGCTAATAGAAGTATGTTAAACATGTTTTTTTCGAATTAAATTTGTATATGAAATTAAAAAAACTCGATGACGAGACCAGTTGGAAAGGTAGATTTCCAAATTTATTTACTGATTCTGAAATTGTCATCATGCAAGCTAACATATCATGTGTCAGAAAAACATATATTAATTGGAAGAGATAAACAGTATTTCTATTAAAATTGAAGATGGTTTCAAATCTCCCGAAACGCTCTTCATATAATCTGACTCGTATAAAAAAAAATTATAAGCAAACTGGTTTCCTTTTGGTTCGATTCGAGTCTAAAATTGTGGATTTTTTTTAATACAAATACATTATATTTTACTCTTGTAGAATGGCAACTGACTTATCGAATCCTAGGTTGGGGAGGCAAGTAACCTACATAACTCCAAAAAAATAATTCAGAAACCTAACCGTTCAAAAACGATAGGCAAAATATAAATGGAATTTTTATCTCTTGAAATATACAATTCACTGCCAAATTATATTGAAAAAGTTGCAAATTTTTCATGGATACAATTAAAAAAAATTACAATCCACCAAACAATGGCCTTTTCCCAAAATTATGAAAAATAAACCTACTATGAAACTTACTCTAAATTGACAAATAACCCGGACTTTCGTAAATTTTGGAAAATATTATTATTATTGTTTTTTGGGAAAAACGCCGAAACAGATATTTTTTTTGTTGATGCCAGATCTATCAGAGGATTATTACTGAATAGTATATTGTGTGCAAGGCGATTTCAGACGAGGGTGAGACCCGAAGTCTGAAATTGTGTTTCATCCCGTGTCACACATTATATTTTTCATATTACCTGTATACGCCAACCAATAGAGGTTTTTTTCCCACTTAAATAAAGACGCAAATAGCCTATAGTACCTTTTGAAAGATAGTTCGTAGATGAAAACGTCGGTTTCGACCCCCGCAAAATTGCTTTGTGGAATTTTTTCAACAAGAAATATTATAATAAATAATAGTTTAAAAACTAAAGAACACGCTTTAATGGAAAACTAAACTAAAAAGTAGAAAATAATTTTAAATGAGTTTGAAATAAGAATACAGTGATTAACAACAAATTTATTTCATCGTAAAAAAGCGTAGGGTGCCCGATGTCAATTGTTGTTAATACTTCATGGACAGATATTGGTAAAAGTAGAATCATTATGAAAATATCTTAAAAATTATTGAAGGAATCGTTTCAGACCCAATGGAACTCCTTTCTGTAGAAAATTCAAAAACCTACAAAATGTTTTTTTGTGCGACCGGATCGGTGCATTTTCAACTGAGAAAATCCGGGAAAACCTCTAAAAAGAGGCCATTTTTCAAAAGTTCATAATTTTTATAAATTTGAAGCTGA
This sequence comes from Gonioctena quinquepunctata, assembly GCA_018342105.1. Taxonomy (NCBI): domain Eukaryota; kingdom Metazoa; phylum Arthropoda; class Insecta; order Coleoptera; family Chrysomelidae; genus Gonioctena; species Gonioctena quinquepunctata. The sequence continues at coordinate 151,792 of JAFIRS010003136.1, read as the reverse complement.
ACAAACAATTTTTGCGGGAAATGATAGATAATAAAATGCAGTTCAACTCTGCGCAAGATGGTTTCTGTCCGATGTGTAATTTTTGCACAATCGCGTTATAAACAATTTAAGGGCTTATCTTGCAAAATGCGCCGATTTAAGGGGAATTGTCTTATTCAAATTCTGTAAACGGCATCTGGAAGTAGAGATCAATATGTGAAATTTGTGAATTTTGGATTTTACCACGCAGTGATTTTCATGGCGTTTCTGTCAAAATGGATAATAATACATATTCAAATGCAGATATTTAATTTTTTTAAAGAAACTTGCTTTTATTTTGGAAACCACACTATTTAGGTATAGGAACATGATACATCACTTGGAAGGAACTTTAATTGTCTTCCATTCGATATTATACAGGGTGTTCCATTTAAAAAAATATACTTTTTACGATTTTTGTATCTATCGGAAAAATTACAAATTTTGAACGACCCTGTATAATGGAGAAGGAATTTTCTTAAACATAACTAATGCACAGAACATTGGTAAATTACACCAAAAATTTCAGCTTTCTTCGATTCCAAATACCGCAGTAATAAACATTTAATTGAAGCCTATGTTTTGCACAAAAAATAAGGAAATCAATGAATTTTTCGAAAACAGTTTGAGATAGGTATATGAATGTACTATACAAAGCAAAGCAAAGCAATGCAAAAATATACAGGGTGTCCCATTAAAAAAAAGTTGTTGCCACTTTTCATAATAAGCGGCAACGCCGCAGCGCTGAAAATATTTTAGATCGATAGAGCAGAAATAATTACTCCAAAAACCAAATTTTCAAAATTTTCCTGTGTCCCGTTCTCCAGAAACGTCTAATAGGCCATCGAGTGTGGGACACCCTGTATATTTGCGGTAAACATTTATAGTCCGGTGGGAGCGATGGATTATCTTTCAATGACCCATTTCTTCGGTATATCAATATGGGACCTGTGCAGGTCGATTTCTTATGTTATGGAATGAAAATCTACAACATGCCAGCGTGGTCGTGACGAAAGTTACATGGAAACAACTAAAAAAGTTGGAATATTCCAAAAATAGTAGCTATAACTCCAAGTATAGTAAAGTTATGAAAAAAAAGATTTCACTGTTCAAAAGGCCTATTCACATACTTTGAAATGGGCCATGAAAAATTCGAAAAAAAAAACATTTTCCGAAAGTGAGCATTCTTTTGGTGCTGAGACTAAACTTTCAATAAAATGTTATTTTTTCAACACGCTGAAAGTCACTCATAGTTCATCCAACTGAAATTCTGTTTAACCGACGAAACCAAAAAGGAGGAGGTTCTCTATTCTACCCGTATATTTTTTTTTCCATCATATTTTTTTATGTATGATCACGCATAACTTTTTACTGAGGCGTCCGATTCCGATAATTCTCTTTTCAGTGGATAGGTTGTACTTCGAATTTGGTCCCATTTGAATTTAAAAGATGAAATCCACCCCTAAGGGTAGCGAAATGAAGGATATTGATCACTCACCCTCTGAATTCTGGTCCGTTAACCGATTCTATCAGGCATAACTTTGTACTGGGTTCTTCGATTTGGATGATTCTTTTTTTAATAGATAGGGTATACCTTCTATTTAGATTTCGAAAGGAATTAGCCACGCTTACGGGTGGAAAAATAGGGGATAATTGATTTTTCACTAGTGAACATTGGCACACACATACGTAGTTGACAATGACAGATCGCTACTGACATTATTCTTGTTCCACATCCGTCAAAATCAGTATATTTTATGAGAGGATGGAATGATATACGAAGTAATGAAATAAACTAACCAGAACAACGGAAATAATTTATATTACAACAAATAGTAAAAGTAGATAATCATATTATTTAACTGGTAATAGTTGAAGAAAGGTGGGTGAGTAAGTATTTTGGAAGTAATCAAAAAACAGGTAGGTAGTAATTGGTAGATTTTAGCCACAAAAAATTGAGAAATAAAAACTTTTTAACAAAAAATTAAACCGACAAAATACGGAACTAAAAAGTAAAAAATAAAAACTTTTTATCAATTAAACCGACGGAAAAATCAACTGAAAAGCAAAAAATTAAATAAACCTTCCTAGTCTAAATGATAATTGAGCTCCTAAACTAATGTAAGTAACTGATTTTGAGTCGGCGCCAAACAAACTAGCAATTGAATTAGGTGAAGGCGTAAAATGATGGCAGCGAGATGCACGGCTGTTTTTGATGATTTCTTTCATAGATAATGATCTTCGATAATTATTTGTTTGGCGCCGACTCAAAATCAGTTACTTACATTAGTTTAGGAGCTCAATTATCATTTAGACTAAGAAGGTTTATTTTATTTTTTGCTTTTCAGTTGATTTTTTCGTCGGTTTAATTTTTTGTTAAAAAGTTTTTATTTCACCAAAAACTGCGCAATTTTCCAAGTAATATTCCATGTCGATTATGAATAGATCTATATTCTCGATAATAAATTGACTGTAACCATTTAAGACGACGAAACATACCGTCCGCGATACCCTATTCCTAGCCGACTGTTGCCCGTTGTGAAGTAAAACACACAATACTCACAGTTTTCACATTGAAGAAGATTAATTGAATTGAAGATCCTAATTTTTGTGGCGACATAATATTCATTATATTTTTACACGGTATTGTTACGGAAAGACGTTGTCCTGTCCAAATTCTTTTTTTCCTATGTTTTTTTCATGTTGTTCCATCTAGGTTAAGCTTTTGACTCTGCTGGCTTCCCGTGATCCTGTTGTCCCGTTATCCCCTTAACCCGTTTTCCTCTCATCCCGTTATCCCGTTTTCCAGTTATCCCTTCATCCCGTCATTTATACTGTTTTCCCGTAATCCCTATTTTCCGTTATCCCGTTACCCCGTTTCCCGCTATTCCGTTTCCCAGTTTTCTTGTTTTCCCGTTATCCCGTTTTCTTGTTTTCACGTTATCCCGTTTTTTTGTTCTCCTGTTATCCCGTTATCCCATTATTCCATTATTCCGTTATCCCGTTTTATATATATGCATATTGTAAAATAAATAATATATCTATACACATATTTACAAATCCTGTAACGAACAGGTCTGAAAACTGTTCATTCTTTTTATTATATAAAAGAAAAAGTATATATAAACACTTTCTAAAAATATCTTCGATTAACGGATGAACTTGAAATCAATTCGTACGCCCGATTAGATAACATAATGAAATTTCCCATACTTACTTATATTATCTCAACTCCTCTCGTAAAGTATAGTCACACTCTCTTTTTAGAAAAATGAATATGAATGTTTCCACATATAATATTTACAATATTGTAAGGCAGCTGCTGTCACCAGGGTATATGCAGAAAAATTTGATTTTTCCACACATAACACCAATTTTGATAGAGTGTTATACTAGAATGTATTTTGCTCACCATTAGTCCATCGGACTTAGATTTGTGCCTTCGGCTCAATATGCGAGGTCTTTTTTGAATATATTTTCTGTTTGCCTTGAATTACTTTTCTTCCAGTAAAAGTACAAAAAATTAAATGACTTTGCTTTTCAATTAAAATGATTTGATTGAACTCAGTTTCACTTTCCTCAACTTTGGTTGAGAAAATAATACACAAAAATCGATACATCTATTAACAAAAACAATGTCAAAACTGTTACAGTTCGACGCTTCTCGAATAAATAATTTCAACCAGAAAATAAAAAGTTAAAATTAAATCATTCCCATTTTGAGAATGCAAGAAAACTAACAGTTCGAAAATATTGCTAACCAACGAACATATCTGTTAGGATAAAAGGGCTCATATTCTCGTTTTATTTTGCAACTTTCTAGCATTGAAATATAGAACCGGTTCTCCCCGTAGATCTCATATTTCATTATTACCAGTGTAACTGACATCCGCTTTTTTAATTTTATATTGAAGCCCGAAACTATCTCAACTTTAATAGACAAATACCTATATAATCTGTTATGAATACATAATTGTGCATTAGGTTCACCCTGTAATTCAATAATCAAAAGCCAGTCACCAAGTTAATTTTTCTAATTACAAGCCAGCGACCATTTCCCTCGTAACCTTCTATGGACACTCGAATCAAATTTCCAATTTTTTAACACCTCGTCTCCCGAACTGACGATTAAAACCAAAGTTTTCGCTATTTACTCGCGGAAGGTTCTCCCGTGGAACCATTGTTTCGATCTCCGGTAAGCAAACAAAGTTCGCCGTCTTAATAAAAGAGAACTAGCCCAACATCGGCTCTTCGCTGCCACCGAAATTTCCTTTTTTCTGGCAAAGCAAAAAATTAGGGCAACAACCACTCTTGGCTATCGCTGGCGCAACCGCTCGCGGGTGGAAAGCCGTGACCTATCCGCGGTTCGGCTAGTCGACGATTTCCTGTAAAAACTTTTCAGATCTCCATCCGAAACCCAAGCGATGCTATAATTTGCATTTTCATTGGTTGAAAATTTCCCTAGCCATGAGGAATACAATTCAAAGTTCATTTTCGCTTCCCAGCGTTCTACTCAGTCATCAAAATTCACCCGCGAGAGCCCACACACGAAGTTGTCAACGGGTTCACCTACAGGGTGTTACAATCCCATAGAAAAAAACACTTTTTCTTGAATCCAATAACTTTTCTAAAAACCTTTCTTTCCCTAAAAACCTTATTCGGACTATTATGAACAACAAAAAATATTGTGTTTGATTATATATTCCTGAAAACTTTGATGAATGACGTAAGAAATCGACCGGCATAGGTCCCATTTTGATATTCCGAAAATATGGGTTAGTCTTTAAAACGAGCGATTTTGCCGCTGTTGTCACCGGACTATTAGAAATTATTTCACTTTGTTAGTTTTCGAGTCAGGAATGCTAATTAGAAACTGATTTGATTAGTTGGCTCTATACGCCAGTCAAAATAGACTGCCAATTCACAATAATTACAAACATTTTTGTTTAGCACTGCCTAATGTTGAGGCATTCAGAAAAGACTAAATATACAAATTTGCACACTCATCCTGTAACCGGAAATTACTCAAATTCGCATAAAACGTTAATTAGCAATATCTCCTTGGACAAAATTGCGAACATTGTGCAAATTGCAGGTATATTCCCTAACTTATTTTCCACATCCCTTGTAAAATTTGCACACGCAATTTTCAACCGGAAATACGAATAATCCTTGATTACGTTGTAATTAGCGCTGATTCTGGTTACAAAATTGCAAACATTGTGCAAATTCGTGGTAAAATCATGGTTCCGTCACCCCTAAAATGCTTTAAATTTGCAAACTTTTCATGTGTACGGAACATCCAAAAATTATGGATAACGCTAAAAACAGTGCCAGGAGCAGAGTTTTAGGGATCACGAAACTGCAAACAATGTTTTCGTGCTTTACAAACTTTCGTGGCATAATTTTAAGTCGCCAATTGAGTTTTCAGTATCGGGGAAGATGGCAGAAATGAACATTATTGTTAGAAGCAATTTTCGCAAATGCCACAAAATTCCAAACTATGTGCATTTTTTTCTTAAAGTTCTGCTATGGCAAACAAGTCTACATATAAATTTGCAACCCTATAAAATGTCGGGAAAACCGGGCAATGGAATATTATCAATTAAGTCGATTTTCGCGGATGACACAAAATTCCAAACTTTGTGCCATTTTTTTCTCAAAGTTCTGGTATGGCAAACAAGTCTATCTATAAATGTGCAACCCTATAAAACGCCGAGGAAACAGGGCAATAGAATATTATCAATTAAGACGATTTTCGCGGATGACACAAAATTCCAAACTTTGTGCCAATTTTTTCTCCAAGTTCTGGAATGGAAAACAAGTCTACCTATGAATTTGCAATGGAATATTGTCAATTGAGTCGATTTTCGAGGATGACACAAAATTCCAAATTTAGTGTATTTTTTTCTCAAAGTTCTGGAGAGGCGAACAAAATTGAGATATGAATTTGCAAACTTATAAAACGTCGGCAAAGCAGGGCAATGGAATATAATCAATTAAGGCGATTTTCGCGAAATGTTAATCCTTTTGCAATTTCCGCTCAATAATTGAACCCGATCTGGGAAGGCTTTTATTACCGATGATAATTATTCAAGGACCAAATTACCAAAGCCGTAATTTTTTCGTCATTTTAAGCGAATTGTCGAGTTATATCGTCATTTCCATGATACCCGATAGTGAAATTAGACGATTCCACCGAATGGTTATATCAGATGATAGCATTGTATAGGTCCAACACATAGTTTTACTTGATGGTTTTCTAACTGAAAATACCACTGAATAAGACATAATTGTCTACTACTATTTAGTATTTGTTCGTACATATAATCATTCAGTAGATATTACGTAATGAAATCATTCAGTACAATTATTTGATATTATCTGAGTTATAATTTAACTGTACATTTGATCAGAACTTCTGAATTACTATATGATTTCCAATCGTAATGTAAAATTTGGCTTTTTTTGAGTGACATTCTTTTGGCATGTTTCGTACACTCTTGTTGAGTTTATACCCATGAAGTCAAGTCTAGAACACTGAATTTTGATTGAAGTTACTCAAATTGGGTAATCAGCACTTACCTATAGTCTGAAACACTTAAATCAAGTCTTTATAACATTTTTTGCAAATCTTGACCTTTTTTTCAATAAAACCATAGAGTTTACATTAAAGAATACTTACTTCGAATTCTTTTACATTTTACGAGATTTATTCCATAATGCTCTGAAAAACAGATAATAGGCGAGATTACAAACTCACAAATTTGTTTCATATGTGCTTGAAGTTGAAATATAGTGATGAAATATTATGTATGCATAGTTTTTCCTAGAGGGATATTCTATTGCCCGGCCTTCCCGATATTTTATAGGGTTGCAAATTTATACGTAAACTTGTTTGCCGTAGAAAGTTTGGAATTTTGTGGCAATTGCTTCTAACAATAATGTTCATTTTCGCCATCTTTCGGGATACTGAAAAAGGTGCAAACTCAATTGACGACTTCAAATTATGCGACCTAAGTTTGCAAAGCACGAAAACATTGTTTGCAATTTCGTGACCCCTAAAACTTTGCCCCTGAGACTGTTTTTAGGGTTATCCATAATTTTTTGATGTTTCGTACACATGACAAGTTTGCAAATTTAAAGCATTTAAGAACCATGATTCTACCACAATTTGCACACTGTTTGCAATTTTGTATCCAGAATTAGCGCTAATTACAACATAATCAAGGATTATTCGTATTTCCGGTTCAAAATTGCGTGTGCAAAATTTACTAGGGATGTAGAAAAGAAGTTAGGGAATATACCTGCAATTTGCACAATGTTTGAAATTTTGTCCAAGGAGATATTCCTGATCAACGTTTTATGCGAATTTGAGAGATTTCCGGTCACCGGATGAGTGCGCAAATTTTTAGATTTAATCTTCACTGGATGCCTCAACATACGGCAGTGCTAAAGAAATGTTTGTAATTAATGTGAATTGACGGTCTATTTTGACTGGCATACTATGAAATGTTCTTGGATTGGTTCTAAAATGTTGAGTTACATAGTCAGAGCAAACTCATATCTTTGCCATTCTACACTTGTTTATGTTTTCTCTTCTCATTCTAAGGCTGTGGAATGTACTTGAGACGCTCGCATACTTTTCATCTTCATTTTCTTGAATTATTACTGCCTCATTTCTATTTCCCCATACTTCTGAATTTACCTTCAAGAGAATGGTTGTGTTTCAAGAATAACGAACAATACTGATTGGCTAATTTGACGCGGTTTTCGATCGTAATGACACTGATACCACAACCGTAATGTTGAATCCCAAGGGGACTTCTGACAAATTCAACGTTTCCCGCCGCAAGCAGCTCAGTTTCGGTAAGAACTAATTGTAGAAATTCATCTTGGGGAAGAGTTTCGGATAGTTTGGAAGTGTGATTAATTCAGTACAACTCTCGGAACAGTGGATTGCATTAAAGTTGGTTGTCAGGACTGAGATTATGTTCGAGTGATGTATGCGCGGGTGGGGTTCTTTGAGCTGAATATGATATTAATTTCACAATGATATATCATCTTGGAATAGTTATTTGAGTAATCAGTTATGAAAATATCCATTGTTCGATAAGTGCAATAGAATTATTCGAGGAGAACTACTGATTATTTGCATGTACATGATATCATCCGATTTTGCTTTGGAGACATGATATTATACGATAGCTGCCAAGTCTGAATAATTTCCAAAAACCCAGCAGGTGGTGGGTACGCTGTAGTTTTTACTTTACTGATAGGTCAAAGCCAGATGGGGAACAGTAAGTTTAGGGATCGAGTGTATGGCACCGCACAATATATCACAAGACAAACCCTAAATATAACCTTACCAATTCCAAGATCTGCACAAATAAAAAATTCCATTATATATAATGGCATAAAAATGTTCAATCACTTACCTAACGAAATTAAAACGATTATGGATAAAAAAAATCAAAAGTTCTGTGAGAAATGTTTTACTCGACAGAGCATTCTACTCGTTGGACGAATTTTATTCTGTAAAATTTTAGATTTTTATTTTGGTTTCTTTTTGTTTGTTGTGCTTTTTAAATCGACTGATACATATGGGTATTCACTTTGTATGTGCTATTCTCTTGATTCTATTTCATTCTATTTTATTCCATTTTATTTTTATCATAATTTAATTAATTGTAAAGATCAGAATTTGATTTCTGTATATACCCTTCTTTTTATGTATAACTTTATACTATAAATAACACCTCCAATTTTTAATAAACTGACGTCTAGTGACTAACATTAATATTGTTTGAAATTCATTTTATGTAATGTATGTTTTTGTATATATAGACTTCTACTTATATGAATAATTTGACGTGTAGTAACCTGCTCTACAAATTTTGTGTTATAATGACAAGGTAAATTTAATATATTTTTGAATATGTAACGAGGTATGTATAAAAAATAAGCATATATTCAATTGCTATTGATGTTCTCTTTTTTCTTTTTTACTGTTTTTTCACTTTGTCAATAGGAATTTCATTCTTCAGACAATAAAGTAATTTTGATTTGATTTGATTTGATTTGATTTGATTTGAACAAATCAGTCGACAAGCCATATTACCATAATAATGAAAAGTGTCTTTATTTACAAGCTTTTATTTAGTTTCACCTGTCCCGATGTTTGTCATCAAATCTTGCAAGTTGAATTTGACCCTCTTCTAGTTGTTCGATTAACGTGAAATTTGGCAGGTGTTCATAGTTCCCGTGACAATGCATTATGCATTTTTTAGAGAAAAAAAAATGGCGGCTCCAAGATGGCGGACGAGATTTGTGTTTATGGTCCGATTCGATTCAAAATTGGTATGTGGGGGTTTTCAGGGTCGAAGATTATGAATTTTCTGACTAAATTCATAGAATAAAATGGCGGCTTCAAGATGTCCGACGATTTCTGTGATTATGGTCCGATTCTATTCAAAATTAGTATATGGGGGTTTTCGGGGTCGGAGATTCACACGCACACAAATTCAAGATGGCGGCTCCAAGATGGCGAACGAGTTTTGTAATTATGGTCCGATTCGATTCAAAATTGGTATGTGGGTGTTAGGGAGTACTTACTAAAAAACCCAAAATGAAATAATTAATGAAAAAAAACTTTTTAAAAACAAGCTTTTATTCAAATACCCTAAAAAGTACAAAATAATTGCTTCGGATGTGTAGGTTATTCCGTGAGTTATAGATTCAGAAGCTTGTCGCATCTGTATTCGAAATGAAAACTCTGCGCGACAAGCTCTTGAATCTAGAACTCACGGAATAACCTACGTCACACATCCAAAGCAATTATTTTGTATTTTTTAGGGTATTTGAATAAAAGGTTGTTTTTAAAAAGGTTTTTTTTATTAATTATTACATTCAAATATACATGTGGAAGGAAAATTTTAATGGGATGTCGCCGTTCAGCATAGCTGCTCTTCCACGTAACCATCCTATCAATATACACTTTCCAATATACACTAAGTGCACAATAGTTTGAGGAGATAAGGTGCGAAATTACAGTGTCCGGTCACTATCCATAGCTCAAAATATGTTAGAGGAAATTGGCCTAATTTCGGATACTGTTTTGAAATTAACAAAACATTTTTCGGAAAAAAGCATAAATGAATAATTTTTTTGTGCAACCTCCATGTCATGGGTTGTAGTGAAACAAGAGATAGTGCAAACAAATAAAGTTATCATTGTTTTTTTTATGTAATGAGAAAACTGAACCGAGTACATTTATATCTAAATAAATGAGAGGTTCCTAATTTCGGATACACTGTCCGATATTTGGGGCAATTTTTTTAAATAAGATTATTTAACTAAATGTCCAAACAAAAGTAACACAAATACTTTTTTTTCTTGTCTGAGTTAGCACATTCTTCATGGCTCCAATTAAAGCACTCCATGCAACGTATCCACTGCTCACCTTATAGGTCCACAAGAAATCAGCCTCTTGCCGTACATATTCCTAAAGTTAACAGAACTCTTACCTTGAGAAGTCATGTCTTTCTTGGTCCAAGATTATACAACAAAATACCCTTAGAAATCCGTGAAATAAATTCACCTGCAATTTTCAAACAAAAAATTAAGCATTGGCTGCTAGCGAATACAATGATCTCGCAGCTCCTTCTAATCTAGGATGTTGTTCCCTATGAAATATCTTACCTTCATACTATTTATCATCCTAAAATTATTCTATCAATTCCGTGTAAACATACAATTCAATCTGTTCATCTTTAATGTGGTTTGAATATGATTCGTATATCTATTGTGCTCTACCTCTTACTCATACCAATATTTTAAATTTTTCACTCAATGTTAATCTGAATAAATTCTCAAAAACACTGACACAACAGATAACAGTCTATTCGAGAATTCATTCAGTCACATGTCTAGTTCATGATCTCCTATCACTGTTACTAAAGTCAAGTGTAACCCGAAGGCTCTTACTCTTTGGACATCAAATACGTGGGCAACAGCCATTGACGAATTTAGAATTTTGACTGGATAAGGACAAGAGACCGGTCTCTAGCATTTTCCATGATGGAGATTCTCAAAGATGGCCGAGAAGGGAAGTTTGAATCTGAATTTGTAAAAATGTATAGAGGGTGCAGCTTTCACTACCCAGTATGGATTGGTAAGTAGCCCATCACTCTATATATTGCCTGGGACGTTTAAAGCGTGAGGGATCGTCTATGTTATAATCAGTGGCTTCCCTCACGAGGGGGTTCTCATGGGTTATTGCGCAATCGAAAACTTTCCGGTTGCGGTCTCTGATAATACTCCTGATGGAAGGCAGGTTCAAGTCTCCGAGGATCCGATCGTTCCGCACATACCACGGAGCGTTCGTTATCATACGCAGGACTTTCATTTGCGCCCGTTCCAGGACGCGAATGCTAGTCTTGCAAGTTTGGCCCCAGACGGCTGAGGCGTACAAAATGACAGGTATGAACATCATTTTATAAATCAGACCTTTGTTTTTCAGGGAAAGTTTACTCTTCCTGTTGATGAGTGGATATAATGTGCAGATCTTTGCAATTTTGTCCTTAATAATTTTGACGTGTGGTCTCCAGGTGAGCCGGCGATCCACCGTTACCCCCAGGTACTTGACTTGTTCTGACCATTCTATCTCCCTTCCAGAGACAGACACACCCCTCTCCGGGTTGTTTCTCATCGAAATTGCTTGCGTTTTGCCAGGATTCAACTTTATCTTCCACTCCAGGTATCACTGCTAGAGGTCGTTTAATGCATTCTGCAAGTAAACGACACCCATCAAGTGGTTGGCTAAAGAAGAAAGCAAAGCCGTATCTTTAGCGAATAGGGATATCTTCACGTGTTCACTCCTTGGAATATCGGATGTATAGAGGGCGTATAATAATGAAGACAACACTGCCCCCTGAGGAACGCCGGCCTCAATTTCTCTCGAACCCGAGAGAGAATTGCCGACCTTTATCTGAAATGTCCTACCCATGAGGAACGACTTGATCCACTTCACCAGGCTCCGTGACAGGTGGAAGTCAATGAGTTTGGAGAGTAAGCCCTCATGCTAAACTCTATCAAAAGCTTTACTGATATCTAACAGTATTATATGGGCACTGTTATTGACATTCAAAGATGTTATGGCGTCTTCCACCAAACTCAGAACCTGAAGCTCGGTGGAATGAGCACGCCTAAAGCCAAACTGCTCATTCGGTAGGACATTTCTGTCCTCCACTTCTTCGTCAAGCCTTTCTAGAACGACTTTTTCAGCCAACTTAGCTGAACTGCAAAGCAGACTGATAGGTCTATAATTTTGCGGGAAGGTCGGATTTTGTCCCTCCTTTGGAATCATAACTACGATGGCATGCTTCCACCTTTGAGGGAATCTTTCAAGGCGTAGAGAATTATTGATTATATTTAGAAGTGACTGCACCTGGTTGTCCGGAAAATACTTAATCATACGATTAGTAATTCCGTCATAACCAGGTGCTTTTTTGGGATTTAATCCTTTAATATGTGCCTTGAGTTCATCCATCGAAGCCGAACGAATGACATCAAGATTGGGTTCTCTTAGAGCACGACGAACCCGATCTTCCAGCAAAAGTTCTCGATCCAGATCATCATCCGGATGCTCATTCAATCTAAATTGTCTTTCCATCGAGTTTGCAAAGGCTTGAGCTTTGGACTCAGGGTCATAGCACATACCGGCCTCACCATGAATAGGGGGAAAATCAGATTTTTTTGTTTTTAAATTTCGATGAAGTTTCCAAAGTTGATCACTATTCTCTAAATTCCGAAGTGTTGTGCCAAATCTCTCATTCCTGAATTCTGATATGTTTTCTCTAACCTCCCTATTCAGTTCGTTAGCTCGGATTCTGTCCGCAGGGAACAGACTCCTTTGATAAGCCCTCTTTGCTCGATTTTGTTCACGAATTAGAATTTTGATACGTCGAGGAAATTCATCGTGAAAGTCACATGTCTAGTTGACAACCTCTTCAAAGAAAAATACGATCCAATCACACAATTGAATCTCAACATAATGATACATTGTTTCCGTATATAATGTGGATTACGGTTGATTCCTGTGAGTTTTGAAAGATGTTTTATCCCCAGTTTTATCCATATAAAATAATTATTACATTCAACATCATCGCCGCATAACCTCGTATTTTAAATTTTATAATTATTACTTTTATACTAAGATAAGTTTCATACAATGGAATTTTTTCTGCAGACCATCTTAAACACTATAATGTGAGTGAGTCTACCATGATAAAATCAGTTCTCCACATATGAGTAGTTTCCACTACATCTGTGGTATTCTTTTTACATGTTTGTTCATTTATATGTAACTAAACGCCATGTCTATTTTTTGAGATTGAATAAACTTATTATTATTATTATAATTCCTCAAGATAAAAGTGAATTTTAAGCAAGAATTCTGTATATTTTGTAGCCTTCTTTTATCCCTACTCAGAAGAGCGAGCTAATATACAATCTTACAGTATGATAGTTGGCTTAATACAATAGGCCAATGAATAGATATTTTCTGCTCTATTGATTCTGTGACAAAAATACTACCAGGAAACCGACTGTGCCATCATACGGAAGACGGTCCGTAGTTATATCCTGTTATGTTTCCTACTCCCAACTGTCATAGCTTAATTTGTTATAAACACTTGAAAGCTTTTATTTTTCATGGTTTTTGACTTGTAACTTGAAAACTAATAAAGCAATCTCGATACCTCGGAAAAAAATCAGCTTAAAAAAAACATAACTCCGCCACTTTTTAAGTTGTAGTGCAAACTTTCCGGGACTTAGTAGTGATTAAAAAGTACTTTATGTTTGAAAAACTCAGGCGCTTTCCAATTTCTCAAAAAGATTTCGAGAGTAGAAGTATAGAACTACATATTTTGCGTTGAAATGCTGCAAAATAAGTGAAAAATATTGAAAAGGGAAACATTCTCAATTGAATAGAAATATTTTTTTGTGAATTGAAAAACCCTAACTCGAAAGAGTTAGGGTCCTTTCAGAATATCTATCAGAAGCCTTTAGCCGGGGAAGCAGTTGTTTTCTGTTAGACATTCACAAAAAATAACTTCGTTTTTATCTTGGATTTTTCAATTCACAAAAAAATCTTTCTATTTAATATTTATTTGAGAATGTTTCTCTTTTCAACATTAATACCCCAAAAGAGGTTATCTTGAACGATGGAAGATAGTGACTAAAGTTTATCTTTCAGTCGCAGATGATTCCACATCTGATTTTATGAACATCCTGTTCATATTTTCAAACAAATCAAGTGTAAAATACTTGCAAACATGTCCGAAAATGGACTAGTGCGTTAAAGAGGCTGAGTAGTGGGGATAGAGCAGCAGACGCTGGGAAGCGTATGTATAGTAATACAAGCGCGCTGCGCCCGTTATGAACCTGCTCCTCTACCCCCATTCCTGAGCCGCTTTCATGCACTCGCTGGTTTTAGGTCATGTTTGTGAGTATTTCTTACCTATTTCGCAGCATTTTAACGCAAAATAAGGATAGTCATTTTGAAATCGGACCAACTATGACGCATCCAGGTCTGCTGCAATAAAGTGCATTAAAAAAAAACAAATTGCAATTATGTCAAAACTAATAATCCAACAGTGCCTGAGTTTCTCACACATAAAGAATATATCAATCACTACCATGTTGCCTCCTTCAAAACTTGAAAAATGGTGGTGTTAAGAATTAAAAAAAACGCAGATATTTTCCGGTTTTTCTCCATTACTAATAATCCGATCGGGTTGTGTTAGGGCTCATTTTCTTTGCATTTTGATTCTCTACAATTCGTCGTCTCGTTGTATTGAGATTGCTTTATTATATATATATATATATATATATATATATATATATATATATATATATCTATATAAATATATATATATATATATGCTATAAAATGCTCTTAAATGTTTATAACAAATCAAGCAATGACAGTTGGGCGTTGGAAACATAAAAGGATTAACTACAGACCGTCTTTCGTATAATGGCACAGTCGGTTTCCTGGTAGTATTTTTGTCACGAAAAAATCTCCATTGATTGGTCTACAAGAGAATCAGATATCTGTAATCTCCCTGCTTGACAGAGAAAGTTGCGATTGAGAAATAGGGATTTTAATTTGTATGATTTCTGCAGAAGATTTCCAACATGGGCACCAAACCTTAAATTTGGAGTCAATAAACAGATCTAAGTTTTTAGAGGAATTACTGGGTGTGAGAATGTTATCTCCTTACTATATAAAATGTGGATGTGCCACAACTTTTTCACGTTGATTACCAAAACCTAAGTGCAGTGTTCCAGATATAAATAAAAATCAACTGTATACAAAGTGAATAGAAGAGGTCCCAGGACGCTGCCTTGTGGTACTCCCTCGTTCAGCTCGAGAACATTATTCACCATTACCCTTTGACTCCGATCAATTAAATAATTTTGGAAAAAGTTCAGAGATATTTCATCGAAACCATAAAAGGTCTTAGTTTCGACAAAATAATGATATAATTAATAGTGTCGAAAGCCTTACTGGGGTCGAGTAGAATCAGTACTATGCATTTTTTCTTATATAGCTGCTATAGTTTTCCCGGAATCCTGATTGAACTGGAGATTGTATATTGTACTAGCAGACCTGGCCACGCGTTGCTGTGGCTGAGTGATTTAGAAAGGATTTAAAAGACAAAATTTAACACAGATTAACAAACGTTTTCAATTCTATTTTATTATTAAATACTCTGATTACCTTTACTTATAATAAATCACAGTTCATTTCATTAATAAATACTCTGATTAGTTCTATCTATAATAAATCACAGTTAAAGTTTAATGAAACGCCAATCGGTGTACAATATTTTTGGTCAACCTATCTTGATGGTCTTCCTACACGTGAACATGCTACGTATAATTATCCCGTTTTCCTATTATCCCATTTTTTCATTATCCCGTTATCCCGTTTTCCCCTTATCCTGTCATCCCGTTTTCCCGTTTTTTCGTTATCCCCGTTATCCCGTTTTCCTATTATCCCGTTTTTATTTATTTCGTTTTCCCGTTATTCCCTTATTCTGTCATCCCGTTTTCCCGTTTCTTCGTTATCCTGTTATTCTCGTTATCCCGTTATTCCCATTATCCCGTTTTTTCTTCATCCCGTTATCCCGTTCTCAATTTATCGTACTACAATTATTATATTCGATTGCCATCTTGCAACCCTATTGCGGATCTGTGGATAAAATAAAAAACATAAAAATCGCGATGGAAAAATAGGGGTTGATCGTAGAAGAATTGTATGTATTTTAGAATGCTGTATCATGAAAAAAAAATATAATAAAAAATTAAGGGGTGGACCACCCTTAACATTCAGGGGGATGAAAAATAGCCTATCTCTCAAGTTGGAAAAAGTTACAGATACATGCCAATTTTCATCGAAATCGGTTGACTTGGTGAAGAGTTCACTGGGAACAAACATCAGGACACTGGATTTATATATATTAAGATTTATTTAGGAACTCCCTGATTTGTGATGCTACAATTTTCTCAAGAATCTTTGATAAAGTAGGCAGTAGACTGTGGGTCTATAATGGGCGATTGATACAGATGGTAATTTTTGGAACCGGAATAACATTACCTGTCTCCAAGATGTAGAAAAATCTCCAGTTACTAGACATTTATTGAAATAAAAGTGAGGCAGGAAGACAGTTGGGGAGTAATATAACAATAATTTTAGGTTAATATCATCACATCCCATGGCATTGGATTTAATTTTTCTAATGATTCTCTCAATTTCGTCAGTAGTTACAGCTCTGAAGGAGAATTCAGCATTCAGACCAGGTAGTTTTTTACCGCCTTATTGATACCAGTGAGGCCATCAGGAACACTATTTACAGAGAGTTATTCAAAATATCAGGTTCTATGTCACAAGCATCATTATCATTTCCATCCGTTACATTCAAATTTTTGAAGGTTTTCTTCCAGAAGCATGATGGGTTTTTTTTCAACTGAGAATTCAAGTAGGCGCGTTTTTCCGATTTAATGGTCATATTGACCTTATTTATGGGATTTTTATAGTCGTTCCAGGATTCCACAGTTTTAGTTGATTTATATTTTGAGAGAGCATGGTCTCTGAGGGTCGTCAGAACTTTCAAGTTTCCTGTTAACCAAGGCGCCTTTTTTTTGTGATCCTAACAGTTTTTTTAGGAGCATGAAGATCAAATAACCCTGTAAGCTTGTCATTCCAGAACGAGACATTTCGTCCACTCTGTTGAGTTCATGAATCAGATCAAAATTTATATTGTTTATATCTTCAAAGGAATAAGAAAGTCGAATAGTCCCTATACGTATGAAATGATTCTTTTTGTGTAGAATTCTTCAGCTTCAGTTGACAACATACAAGGTGATGATCTGGAATATTTTCCATCTTAATCACATCAACATTTGAAATCACATTGGCGCATGAAGTAACTATAACGTCAATTAGAGTCTGTGATCGAGCTTTTATTCGGGTTGGTTCATTTACTACTAGTTGCATGCCATATTTTGAGATTGAATCTAAAAAATTTCTAGAGTCACAACTGTCTTTATGGAGTAAATCAATATTAAGATCTCCTCCAAATAAAACAAGTACAATATTCCTCCAGTTTATGCAGACATTGCGGGGGTTTATATAGGGTGCCAAGACACAACCATTTACCTTCAATCTTCAAGAAAATTCATAATTGCTCAATGGAAGCATTGTTTCAAGATTAAAAAAAATCTCAAAAAATCGAAATTCGAAATTTTTATTATGTGAAGAAATAATACAGAATTTCCAATTGATGATGACATCAAATTTTTTCAGAGTAAATTTCTATGAATTCTAACTGAAATGAATCAAATGTAAGCTATAATGAAAAAAATCACAAATTCCTAATCATAATATTAATAAAAATCCTTATTTTCCAGTAGACATATATAAATGTATAGGATTTGTCAAATGTTACACACGCACACACAAAAAGAAATCACACCAGGAAACACTTATACAGACATATAAGTTATAAGTTATGTAAATATATATATATATATATATATATATATATATATATATATATATATAGTTACACACGCACACACAAAAAGAAATCACAATATATACTAGCTGACCCGACAGACGTTGTCCTGTCATCCCGTTATCCCGTTTTACCGTTTTTTCGTTATCCCGTTTTCCGTTCATCCCGTTTTGTCGTTATCCCGTTATCCCGTTTTTCCGTTATCCTTATCCTGTCATCCCGTTTTCCCGTTTTTTCGTTATCCCGTTATCGTTATCCGTTTTCCTGTTATCCCGTTTTTTATTTATCCTGTTATTCCGTTTTCCCGTTATTCCCTTATCCTGTCATCCTGTTATCCCGTTTTTTCGCTATCCCGTTATTCCCGTTATCCCGTTGTCCTGTTATCCCGTTTTTTCTTCATCCCGTTATCCCGTTCTCAATTTATCGTACTACAATTATTAAGTTCGATTGCCATCTTGCAACCCTATTGCGGATCTGTGGATAAAATAAAATAAAATAAAAATCGCGATGGAAAAATAGGGTTGATCGTAGAAGGGTGAAAATTTAGGGTTGTATGTTTTTGAATGCTGTATCATGAAAAATTAAAAAATATCTGAAAATTGAGGTGGACCACCCTTAACATTTAGGGGATGAAAATAGATGTTGTCCGATTCGCAGACCTAACTGATATGCACACAAAATTTCTGAGAATCGTCGGATCATTTCGGAGGAGTTTAATTACAAACACCGTTTCACGAGAATTTTATATATGATATCATATATATATTATATATATATATATATTGATATATATATATATATATATATATATATATAAATATATATATATATATATATATATATATATATATAAAAATATATATATATATATATATATATATATATATATATATATATATATATAAAAGATTCATAGATATGAAATGTAAATAAAAGTATCAAAAAACATTCAGATGATGAAATTTACAGACGTCGCGAATTAAAAAATTCCCCCAAAGTATAAAAACATCCTTGAATTAAAAACCTTTTCAACTCCCTACTGAATTCAATGAAATTGCTGGCCTCCTCCATATGATGAAATTTTGTACTTATAGTACGGAATATGGAAGCTGAGTTTCTGTCTGGTGTTTATATTATAGATATTTGAATTCATAAGGAACTCATGCTTATTCTTGAAAATATAAACCGAAAATTCAAATATATGTACACAAACAAGAGTCACAACCTTGAACTGTCTGAATAGCTACAAGAAAACGTTCTGTTAACTCCAGCTATTGTTCTCAAACTCCGTTTCTGTACTATAAAAACACTGATGCCAATGTAGACTTACTCCAAAGGCATATGCCATATCTCAGCCTACATTCAACCTGGGAGTGATATGAGTAAAGTAGTTGTCCTTCCATTAAGATATCCCTAATATTTCTGAATAGATAACATAAGGATTTTACTCGACTTATTAGTAGTTTACAGTGTTTTCTCCAATTTAGGCATGCATCTAGACTAATACCTAAAAATTTTGTTTCCTCTGAATTTTCGGGGATTAGGTTTTGTATGTTCATTTGGATATCAGGACATTGTTTTTGGCGATTGTGGAATCTTATCAATTCTCAACTGACTGTAGAGTATTTATGCACTTATCAGTCAGAACACCTTAGAACTTCTCTGACACGATCAGTGAAGTATCGTCCGCATACATCGTCAGGAAAGTATTTCTCAAAACTGAGTCCATTTCATTAATGTACAACAAAAACAGTACTGGACCCAACACCGATCCTTGAGGCACGCCCATGGAAATGTTTGCATCTTTAGAGTGGTATCTATCTGTTGACATACCACTTTACACTCACATACTGTTGTCTGCCTTCCAAAAACGATTGAATCCAATCATATGCTAGCCCTCTTATTCCATATGAATACGGTTTCGATAATAGATTTCTGTGGTTGACACCATCGAAAGCCCTGCTTAGATCGCAGAAGATGCCCAAAGGGCATTCTCCTGCTTCTATAAATTCAACCGAACGCTCAATAAAATGAATCACCGCTGTGTTTGAAGATTTGTCCAAGCGAAAACCATGTTGCACTAATAATTTTATGTTCACTCAAGAACTTTATGAGCCTATCCAAATAGGAATATTCAAATAATTTTGAGAAAGTAGAAGTTATTGTCACTGATCTATAATTGTCCAGTTTTTCTGGGTCTTGCTTTTTATGTATCGGAATAACTTTCCCAATTTTTTGTTTTTTGGGAAAGATCCTGTTGCGAATGACAGATTTATCAAGTGGCTCAAAGGCTCTATTATAATAGGAAGACATTTTTTCATAAGGAAAGATAGAACCTCATCATAACCAGATGAGTGTTTATTCTTGAGTTTATTACTCAATAGCGAAAGTAGTTCTTCTGGAATGAAAGGTTTCAGAAATATGGAATGCTGATGAATATTTAGAGACCCCCTCCCTTACCTTGTCATCAGTAATAATATTATTCACTATTTCTAGTGGTGTGTCAATGAAAAAATTGTTGGATAGATTTGAAACGGTCACAGGATCGTCGTACATGATTTCGTTTTGTTTAATCTGAATATTTTCTGATATCTTTTTTTTGTTTGACAGTTCAGATATGACTTTCCATGCTGTCTTGCTAGGATTTGAAGACTCAGTTATTCTGTTTTGATAAAGATCCTCTTGGAATTTTTGACCAAAGCTTCATGCTCTTTCTTTGCTTTTTTATAAGCTTCTTTCAAAGTATCAGGATTTGGAATCTTTAAATTATGAAGTTCTCTCAGCTTCATACTGGACTCTTTTATTTCATTTGTAACCCATTTTTTATTTGATATATTATCGCCATTCCAATATTTCTTCAATGGAAAAATAGATTTAAATAATATGTGAATGTATTATGGAAAAATGCAAATGCAATATCCATAGTACTTGCCTCAAAAACATCATTCCACGTTTCACGCTGCATCGCTTCACAAAAACGAGCTATTGCATGCTCATTGAAGCTTCTCTGACAGCGCCTTACTATTTAACAAAATTCAAAGAGTAATATTTTGTGGTCAGAGATATCGTTGTCAACAACACACAAGACAGTGAAAATGTGATCGATAATGGTCGGCCAATTAACTACTGGATGTGAATTGTAACTAGAGCAAATATCTCTGAGCTTGTTGAAATGGTTGATATCTCTTGAATTTACATTAGAGTCGATATTGATGTACCCGATTAAAATAATATCTACATTTGGTTTATATAACTCTTCTAAAAGATTATGAATATTTTCATTAAAAATATTATGATTACCACACGGTGACCTGTAACAAGTTATTCAAGTTCGGTTATTTGCTTTCCATGTAATTCCACAAACCTTGAAATGTTTTTTAATGCAATACTTATCTAACTCTAATGTCGTAGTAATATTGGAAAATATCATATATTTCAATTGACAGAGATTTTTGAGCTCCACAATTTTATTTGTAAGTTGTTTCAATTCGAAGGCTCATAAGTGTAAATTTATTCCTTTTTTGGGTACGAGTTTCTATTAATTCGAAGATCTCAAAATAATGACTTTCAATTGCATCAACAACTCACCAGGATTTCCCAGACTTCGAATCAGCACCAATCTGCTTCTTGAAGGGGCCCCTTTCTTCTAATGGCGTGATCTTGTCAAGCACTGGCTGAACTCAGGATACCACCTTTTAGAATGGAGGAACAGTCTATTTCGTAATAAAATGATCAAGTAAAATGCATACACAGAGGTTCACGACGTGGTGTGACAAAAAATGGATTTATAATGGCGACCAGACCAATGTGATGAAAACGGCTATATAACGCGAGCACAACTCAGCGTACTCGTTGGTCTCTCTTGTTGAGACGATTTCCGATTGTGCGTGAAATCGAGGCGCATAAACATAGAATCGATGGTGCAATTGATTTATTGATTATTAAAACTGAAGTTGAATGAAGAAATCCACATTGAGCTTTCCTGAACATAAGTTGTACAGAAAAACTGAAAATCGCTGCAAATTATTGTTGATGTTTGTGAAATTTATCTCTTCCGATTGAATACGTCATCAGCTTTTTTACCTAAGTGTGTACACCGAACACCAACCTACAGTGTATTTCATTGAACTCTTCATGAAAAGTATGTTTTTTATGTGTAGTTTTTATTGAAAAACTTTTGTTTCCAGATCCAAGGAACAAAAGCGAAATGAGATATAAACAAGATCTTACTTTACTTCACTACATTATGGCAGGTTTTCCTGAGAAAAATGAAACATGGAAAATCATTGGGAGTGACATCAGTCGCCTTCCTTCAGATCGAACTGAAAATATGTTGGAAGAATTGAAGGATATCATTTCAGCAGTAATGTGGGAACCGTAAGTACACTATAATAATAATTATCGGTGTATCAAGACGAATTTATTAGAAGGTAATTGACATTGAGCCAAGTATTTGCGAATTATTAACCAATGAAATTTTAATTGTTGAAATTTTCACATGTACTATCGTTAGTGCTTGAATTATTTCAGATTTTCTTTCCGAGTACGGAAGTATTTTGAAAATCCACCAATTCGAAAACAAATCCAGAAATACTAAGCACGTCTGATGTTCGATGAAACAAATGGTTCTAAACCGAAATCATGAATTTGATAACTTGAATTGATATCGCCACGTTTTGAATGATCAAAAATTAACACCCAGTAGATATTGGATGAAATACAACTCGAAACAATTATACCCTGTACTGACAATAATCCAATACAAATTTACAGTTAAATTCATTATTCAACACAAATTGTCACTGTATAGCTCGCTCTAAATCTTCCGGTATCATTCACGAAGGCCATCTGTCGGTTGTTCTGTAAACGTATGTCAGGAAATTCGCTGGAACTGTATATTAAACCCTGTGGAATTGGGAACAGACTGAATACGTGGGGTCGTAACAACATCACGAGATTTCACATTTTGATGGCAATTTTTTTGAAGATGATTTGATTTTTTTAATGTTATAGTCCAATACCAATTAATCTTTTTCTTTCTGGAAGTGATGGAAATGTATGTCTCTGGAATACTGAAACTATTAAAAAATATTTATTGTTCGATTGCAAAATTTTGGCTATCTACTTCTTCATATTGTATATGAAATAAAATTTGAAAAATACTCTATTGGATGTGAAAATAAATAGTTAGTTCAAGTGGCTCCAAAAAAATGGTAACTTAAATCATGGGAAATGTTTCCATCTGGTTGTGTTTAAAAACTGAAAGACAATGAAAAACAAAATGTGATTGGACAATCCCTCATTTTGTATCTGATTGAATTGGTTATTTGTAATTTCCATATGCAAATGGGTTTATCCAAATTTCGAATAACTTTTTTTCACAAAATAGAGAAGTGGAAAGCCAATAATTACCCTATAATTTTACAGTTAATAAAAGACATCATGCTTATACATGTAGGCAACCAGTGGTATAAGTTGTGATTTTCTTTAAAATTGTGTCTATTTTTCATCATGTCTGAAAATATAGTACCTACAAACCTACAATTTATGACTGACTCGTGGTTTTTTTCTAGTAATGAATAACAGTTGAATAATGAAGTTCTGACGAATGCAATAGGTCAACAAACTGAATATTTACCTACCTATAGGTTATTATCCAAGCTGTCACAGATAAACAAATCAAAAGCCACAATTCTGAATCACTATTCACACATTGAAGTTATAAGAAAAAACAACACCAGTGCAACATAATCACGACCGACCCAGCAGCGTAAGTCAGTCAAGGTTCATTAACATATACTCATGTTAATTTTCCAAAGTGACTTTCTTGAATCAGATCTACAAAATATTTTTTACATTAATGATATTGACGATAAACTGCAAACATTCTCCGAAATACCTCTACAATAAACACTGAAAGTTATCAGAATAACAAAAAAAAACTCACCCTGGATGAAAGATGAAGTGAAGAATTTAATAAAAGAGAGAAGATAAAGCAAAAGCAAGACATAGAAAAAGACCAACACAAGAAAACTGGGAGGAATACAAACGTTTACGGAATCTAACAAACCATGTTATGATTAGAGAAAAAAGTGAACAGTTTCAATCTATTTCTAACACCACGGGTAAAGAGCTGTGGAGAAATCTTAAATTGTTGAATATATCAAAAACATCGCAAGCTGATATTACACAAAAATTGAAAAACCCTAACGTCATTAATAATTATTTTTTGAATAATATACCGCATATTGATGTCAATAATTCAATAAATAATTACTATGAGAATAATAGAATATGTGAGAATGAATTTTGTTTCCAACTTGTTAATAAATGAACTCTTCTGAAAACTATTAAAAAAATTAAAAATAGTTCTCCAGGTTTCGATAGTCTGAGTATAGCTTTCATAAAAATTTGTTGTCCATTATTCTACCATATCTCGTTCACATTTTTAACTGTGTGATATTATCATCAAAATTTCCTGGATAAATGATCGTATAACCCCAATTCAGAAAATTAGCGATCCCCAAGATCTCTCTGATTTGAGACCTATTAGTATATTGTCGGGTTTATCAAAACTATTGTAGAAAATTATAGCAGAACAGTTCAGCCAATTCATTAATGATAATCATATTTTGCCACAAATTCAATCAGGTTTTCGAGCAGGACATAGTTCTACCACTGCATTTCTTCACGTTACTGATTTCGGGAAATCGATATTCAGAATTTACAGCCTTGATTATGCTTGACTTTAGCAAAGCCTTCGATACCGTTGACACGTACACTGCTAACCTTTCTGAAATCGAGTGTGTTTGTGAATACTCCTCCAACTCTTCTACTCTTACCTCACAGATCGCTTGCAAAGGGTGAAATTGGGAGATAAAATATCTGTTGCTAGAAATGTGTCATCTGGTGTACCACAGGGTTCAGTCTTAGGGCCGCTTCTGTTCTCAATCTACACAAGCCAGTTCGGAAAGTTTATTAGGCATTGTGAAATATACATGTACGCTGATGATATTCAACTTAACCACAAGTTTTTTTTAGATGATCTGAATAACGCAGCAGTGTCTTTGAATAATCATTTGGACAACATTGCAAACGCTGCTAGTCAACATTCTCTAATGTTAAATGCAAACAAACCTGTGGCCTTGGTATTCGGTAACAAGTTTATTCAATCATTCGTAAAAAGTAATCTCCAGATAATTATTGATAACGACGTTATTGGGATTTCTGATAATACAAAAAGTCTAGGCTTGATTTTAGATGACTCTTTAAGATTTCAGGAGCATGTTGAACGTAATATACAGAGAGCATATGGAGCTCTGAGACTACTGTACCCTCATAGACGTTACTTACCCATAGCCACAAAACTCTAGTTTTGTCACAATTCAATTATTGTTCCTCCATCTACAGCTTTTGCATTGATCAAGATACTGCTAATAGAGTACAACGTGTACAGAACTCCTGCATTAGATTCATATATGGCATCAGAAAATATGATCATGTTTCACACAAACTGAATGAGTTGGAGGGTTCCAATAGAGAAGATTCAGGTTCCATGCTTGCGCTGTTTCACAAAATTCTATTGTATAAAAGCCCAACTTACATTCATGAGAAATTAAAGTTCATACGCGATATCCACAATATCATCCGGAATAAAAATCTACTAACATGTGCTGCGCACAGAACCTCCTTCTTTGAAAGAAGCTTCCAGTTAATGTGTATAATTATACAATGTGATACCTCTTAATTTAAACAATATAATATGATCAAATTAAAAAAAAACTCAAAACACAATTACTGAACAATTGCCTCTAATTATACTCCTTTTCTACATTTTTAACTTTTTCTTTCTTTTTCTTTTCTCTCTTTTTTTAGCAGTTGTTGTTAAATAAGGAAATAATAAGTGACCCAAAAAGTTTAGGTTTATATTGGATAGGCTCAGGTTAGGTAGGCAAAATAATATAAAACTTTACTACAACAAGGGTTAAGTGGGAGAGCACCAATTGGTGAACTTCCCCTTGAGATTTCCTCTCTATCTCTTTCTTGATATTTTTTATAATTGTCCTTCTTCCATGTATTTGGAATGTGGAAATAGAGACATTTATTATTATTATAATACCCCAAAAAACCCTTTTTTAGAATTGAATAATTCAGGATATGACAAAACAATTTCACATCTCATTCATTTCAAATTCACACACCCCACCCCAACGAAATATTTAGCTATGATATATATTTTTCCAGTATTCATCTGAATTTGTTTACCCTTTTTCTCATTAATTCCCATATCATCTCAAATGATATAGAAAACATTCGAATCACTAGAACTGAAATCATATAATGAAGTCAAATATCTGATGGGCAAACATTACTTTAACCAAGAGTAAAAATTCCCAAAGTCTTCTCCATGACAGTTTGATATAAATTAAAACTGAAGATGAGATTGATAGTTGAAGAACAGAAAACAACTGCTTTCCTGGCTAATACCACGCAGAATGTTCAATGATATCTGCACGACATCTACGCAATAATTCATATAAATGAATACCAAATTGCAAATGTTTCTTTCTAAAAGACATGATTGTGTTTGGTTTAAATCAGTCTCGCCTGTTGGCCCTCTTCAGTATAAGGCAGTCCCAACCAAAGGTCCGAAGATCCCCGGCTGAAGCGAGACTGAATTAAACATCAACATAGCCATGCTTTAGTCAATCATGGGTACAAGTAACGAGGTGAATTTTAAAATCACCTGCGAAACGGCACCTGGTGACAGGAAGAAACACCCCAGAAACTCAATAAGTTGATTTAAACTAAACACAATAATGTCTTTTAGAAAGAAGCAATTTGGTATTCATTTATATGAATTATTGCATATATGCCGAGCAGATACCATTCAACATTCTGCGAGATATTAACCAGGAAAGTAGTTGTTTTATGCTCTTCATCTACCAACCTTTAGTTTAATTTATATCGAACTGTCATGGAGAAGACTTTGGGAATTTTTACTCTTTGTTGAACATTCCTCACCATTTTGCGAAAACAGTGGCTTTCCTATATATTTCATATGATAGTCGGCCAAATCGCCACTCCTATTTCAACTTCATTAGAAATAGGTTGTTATTGAGTTTCTGGGGTGTTTCTTTCTGTTACCAGGGGCCGTTTCCGCAGGTGATTTGGAAATTCACCTCGTTACTTGTAGCCATTGTTGACTAAAGCATGGATGTGTTGATCTTTAATTCAGTCTCGCTTCAGCCTGGGATCTTCAGATCTTTGGCTGGGACTGCCCTATACTGATGGGAGCCAACAGCCCGAAACCGGTCAATAGGTGTCAGGCGAGACTGATTCAAACTAAACACAATCATGTCTTTCAGAAAGAAACATTTGCAATCTAGTATTCATTTATATGAATTGCATAGGTGTCGAGCAGATATCATTCAACATTCTGCTTGGTGTTAGCCAGGAAAGTAGTTGTTTTCTGCTCTTCATCTACCAACCTTCAGTTTGATTCATATCAAACTGTCATGGAGAAGACTTTGGGAATTTTTACTCTTTGTTGAATATTCCACTTCATTTTGCGAAAACAGTGGCCTTTCTCTGTATTTCATATGCCAGTCGGTCAAGTAGCCACTCCTATTTCAACTTCATTGTTATTGAGTTTCTAAGTTGTTTCTTTCTGTCACCAGGTGCCGTTTCGCAGGTGATTTTAAAATTCATCTCGTTACTTGTACCCATTGTTGACTAAAGCATGGCTGTGTTGATGTTTAATTCAGTCTCATTTCAGCGTGGGATCTTTGGATCTTTGGTTGGGACTGCCGTATACTGATGAGGGCCAACAGCCCGAAACCGATCTATAGGTGTCAGGCGAGACTGATTTAAACTAAACACAATCATGTCTTTTAGAAAGAATCATTTGCAATTTAGTATTCATTTATATGAATTATTGCATATATGTCGAGCAGATATCATTCAACATTCTGTTTGGTTGAAAAGGGAAACATTCTTAATTAAGACTGGAATAGAAAATCAAATAACTATCTGAATGAAAATGCAAATTTTCAATTTTAGATTTTTTCTTTTGAGTTAGGGCCTTTCCAGAATATCTATCAGATGTAGTTCAATGTCCAGCGTGGCTTTAGCCGGGGAAGTAGTTGTTTTCTGTTAGACATTCACAAAAAATAACTTCATTTTAATCGTGGATTTTTCAATTCACAGAGAAATTTTTCTATCAATATTCAATTGAGGTTATCTTGACGATGGAAGATAGTGACTAAGGTTTATCTTTCAGTCGCAGATGATTCCACATCTGATTTCATGAACATCCTGTTTATATTTTCAACAAATCAACTCTGTGTGGTATTAGCCAGGAAAGTAGTTGTTTTCTGCTCTGCATCTACCAACCTTCAGAATTTTTACTCTTTGTTGAATATTCCTCTCCATTTTGCGAACACTGTGGCTTTCCTCTGTGAAACATTACTTGTTTCAAATATCATCACAAGCAGCTCAATGCTTCATTGATTTTGCACCTGTTTATTCACAAAACACTGCCAATAGGCGAAAACACGAGAAATTATTATCGCTTTAAATATGCTCTAAAATACATAACGCATATATAAATGTACCCAAAAAAAATTTGTTACACTTCAATTACAGCAGTTTCCATTCGTTTTTTAAAATTAACGCTCTTTGAAACGTAAACGACCGGGCAGCCAATATGCGTAATCGGGTTGATTGTGACTTTAAACGGCGATGTTGCCAAATTTCTCAAACTATAAATGTCAGAACTAGAACACTATTCGCAATGTCAAACGCCGTTTTCCGGATTTGAAGGGTATAAAAACATTCGATCTGTCATAAAACAATATATTGTCGATTTTATAGGGCATATAAACCCCTTTGTTTCTGATATTATGAATCATTGTGGTCCATCAAAACTATTTCTGATGGAGAGGAAGCCAATTATGTATTCTTGTTATGGAGGCGCGGCCTAAGATTTGAAAATATGACAACGTTGCAAAATTGATTGAAGCTGTCAACTGTGGGATTGGTTCATCGGGTGATTACGTCACAACATTTTGCAATGGCGCTAGAAAGAAGCCATTTGAATTTTGCCGACTTTAAATATATTTTTTTAAGTTTTAGAAAATTAAATAAAAAAAAAAGAAAATTACCAACAGAGTTTTCACAAGCTGTAAAATACATTAAAAATATTTTGAAAATTTCGTGTCCTCGCCCATTATATTACTTTTTTTTGTATATTAATGTATATTAGTGAAATTGATATGAAAAAAATTCGTGAATAACCCTTTTTAATATCATTATTATACTTCTATTGTATAAACATGAAACTGAAAATACAATACATACCAACATCACCACCAATATTACCTGTCACATTTAGAACATGTTTTCCAATAATTAGAATAGAATAACTATCTGAATGGAAGTGCAAATTTTCACTTTCAGATTTTTTCTTTTGAGTTAGGGTCCTTTCACAATATCTATAAGATGTAGTTCAATGTCCAGCGTGGCTTACGCCGGGAAAGTAGTTTTACTTCCAACTCCCTCCACTCATCCAACCAGCTTTGGGCATGGCATAAACCTAATTTTGAATCCCGATCGAACCAAAATATTCTTATTAACCTTTATGAAAAGAACGAGTACAATTCGTATTTTGAAAAATAACACTTTTTCCCACTTCAATAATTATTATAACTGTGTTATGACTGCTCGTTATTTGTTAAAGCTAGGCCTTAACTATACTGGGCGTTATTAGTCTATTGACCAATACTGGACAACCTCCCAGAGCGACTTGAGAAGCTATCACACTCAGTATATAATGAAGCGTGTGACTTAATTTTACAGTACGGTTATCCATCTCATATAGTTCAGAAACAATAATACACTTAAGACTTTTGATACTATATTTGTATTTTCTAAAGAATAATAACAACAACTTATACCCAGGGTATAATTTACGGAGGAAATCTATATAATTAATTCAATATATATGATATACTTGAATAATATGGTATGCCTAGTAGAATAACTATTATTCAGTTACCTTGGCGATTACTAATATTACCACTTTTGTCGAATTAATAGTGGACTCTACAATGAAATCAATGAGGGAATAGTTCCTTATCACCATATACATATATACCTTGCCAAATAAACAGTTTTATTTTCTTACCCTCGACTGGAGAACACACCACGTTTTAATGATACTTGAATTTTATTTTGAATTACTGATTTTTATTACGCGTTCACTGGTTCGTAATATGATTATTTAGCTTCTTTGTAAATTTGAATTCTATTCGTCGAGTTATTACTGAGATAATTTCTGTTGTTTGCACTTCCACTATTTCCTGCATAGTTTTGATGAAATGGCTACTTTATGAATAATTCACGAAGTCTACACTTGTTTCGTATCAGAAGATGGGTATGCATCTCCACTAGATGAAATTTGATTCTACTCTAATGCGCTTCATACTCTGAAGGCTTCTACTAAAACTGAACTCTCTTTCTGACTCTGATCTAATATCATCTCCCTTGTTTACTTTTGACTTCGGTCTTATATAGAATCTCCCCACTATGACCCCTTCTCGGTATTTGAATAGATACGGTGTTGGTCCCACACTAATGGATTATAACTTCGAACATTGATTTCCACCGCGGTATATTTCGATCGAATTCTTCACGCGTTAATATTTCATCCCGGCTGTTGGAGAATCGTTAATTATCTATCGCGGCGTGGAACTCAATAGTAATAAAATAAATGTCCTGTAGGAATTATTTTCAGTCTGTTTTAACTTTTATGTCATCGCTGTCATCGTAACATATTCATGAGGCATTTTTGATGACTGGTGTTATCATATCAAATATTTTACGAGATTTTACATTCTTTGTCGGAACTCATCCCGCATTCCTGCGGATGAAATAAAACAGTCGTTCACTTTTTAGTGTCGCGTTGCTTCAGTCAAGGTTATAACATATTGTTACGTAAAAATAACTTGATTGATCGCGACCGTCACAACTGATTTACTCCACTGGGTGTTTGATAGATTGTTTTGACTGCCTACAATAGAGGCGTGAAATTTTCTAGTGATATTTTTTCTTAGGTTCCAGAAAAAAAATCTATGGCATGGTGACATTGTGTAATCATCTCAGCCAATCAAATATAGATATGATATTGTATAAAATTTTAAGCACAATTGACCTTTGAGATTTGAAAGATGTCAATTTTTTAGGCAGCACATTACCGAAGAAACCTTTCCAGAAAAAGACACGGCATGCAAAATGCTCCAGAAAAGTTCCAAACCAAACATGAAAATATGGACGACAGTTCCAAAATCCTCCGAAACGATTGTGTTTTCCTCTGTACTACTTTGGGCGAAACAAACAGGAAATGCTGCTAAAAGCGGATATGATGTTGTTTTCAGACAACCCCGTATGCATGAGCTGTTTTCGGATACACCAGTGAGTATATTTTACCAGGTTTGGGTATTATTTTTACAAGCTTTTATTTAGTTTCACTTGTTAGTTCGTTCGTTCGTTAGTTAGGTCTTTCAAGTGAATTTTGACCGACTTCTAGTCGTTCGATTAATTTTAAATTTGGCAGGTGTTCATAAATCCAGTGACAATGCATTACGGAATTTTTGTTAGAGAAAAAAAATGGCGGCTGTAAGATGGCGGACGAGATTTGTCATTTTGGTCCGATTTTATTCAAAATTGGTATGTAGGGGTTTTCGGGGTCGGAGATTATAAAATGTTTGTCAAAATTCATAAATTGAAGATGGAGGACGAGTTTTGTGATTATGGTCCATTTCGATTCAAGATGGCGGCCTCAAAATGGAGGACGAGTTTTTTTTCATTATGGTCAGATTCTATTCAAAATTGGTGTGTGTGAGTTTTTGGGGAAAATTTTGAATTTTTTGTCAAAATTTATTAATTTAAGATGCCGGCCCCAAGATGGCGGACGAGTTTTCTGATTATGGTCATATTTCATTCAAAATTGGTATATGGGGGTTTGCAGGTTCGGAAATCATGAATTTTTTGTCAAAATCTATAAATTCAAGATGGTGACTTCAGGATGGCCGACGAGTTTTGTGATTATGGTCAGATTCTATTCAAAATTGGTGTGTGGGAGTTTTTGGAGTCGGAGATCATGATTTCTTTCAGCTCAAAACTTACTTAGAATTAAACAGATTAAGGCGAACTAACTAAGAAGCAAAAAATAAAATAACTAATGAAACACCTTTTAAAAGACAAGCTTCTATGTAGGTCGTGCACTAAAACGTATAAAATAAGTTTAAGTCATCGCTGACAAATTAATAATTTTTTTGTTGAATTATTTGGTTTTAAAAAGCTTGTCGCGCAAATTGTAATAAAATTATTACTTTGACAGGTTGTTACCTACCAACCAATCATTGTCCAATGAAATTCTTTGGTACTTACTTTTATGAATACTTTGTAAAAATTGAATACCTTGACAAGTTCTTACTTACCAACCAATCACTGCCCAATCAAATTAATTGGTACCTACTTTCATGAACACTTCGCGCGACAAGCTTTTTGAAACCAAATAAATGCAACAAAATATATTCATTCATTCATTCATTGCTTGTCTCCAAAAAGGTTTTCTAATAGTTATTTTATTTAATATAAAAATGAATATACCCTTTATTATTAACGTTTTGAAAGCAAATGAACAATTTTTATTGTTCTGGCAGTGACAGTGACATTGAGCAAAATCATTTCAGTCAATCGCAATACATACCTACCATGAAAAATAAGAACAAATATTAGGTTGTCAGGGTAAATCATAGTAACAATTTCAATTATTGAAGTCGCCTTTACTGTAAAAACGTAATCAGATAATTTCCGCAAATTTATAACATAACGCTTTAATTATGGATGAAGAAAGTTATTTTAGTGATACATCTGATATTCCTGCCGATGTGATGGAGTCAGCGGAAACAGTTAGCTTAAAACTTCTACCAGTAAAGTCCAGACTACTATACGAAAAAGAATATGGTGTATTTGATAGTTGGTGTTCTCAGAAGTATTTGGGGGAAAAATCTAAAACTATGAAGTCGTCAACCCTGTGGTCGAAGTTTTCTATGTTAAAATCAACTTTAACTGTTAACAAGAACATACATATAGGTGATTTTCCAAAAAGTGAAGGCATTTGTTAAAAGAAAAAGGGCAAAGGTCAAGAAAATGAGATCACCCCGTATTTTCACGAAATTTCCATAGGCGCTTCAGAAGATGATAAAAACAGTGTAGCAATCGAAAATTCAGCGCGGAAAAAATAATTTTAGGAGATATGGGCCCCCGCAGGTCCATAAAGAGAGGTTATGGAATATCACTTTTGGAACTGCAAACTGATTTAAAGAATAGCTTTTTACCCTAAAATATTAATTGTACACTCATTTAGAGTTTAAGTTATATTAAAATCACTTAATGTTCGATAAAGTCGTGAAAAAACTCTGACTACATTTCAATGAAATGAAATGTCAAAAATCAAATATTGGTGGTTGCATTGTGCTTTGATCTTGGCGTTTTATGAACATGCCACGTTGTCAACTATTCAAGTGAATTGGGCCAATCCGGATTTTCGCAAAATTTTCACGAAATAATCACAAAATTATCACAGGTGCTTCAAAACTCGATAAAAACACTTAAGCAATCGAAATTTAGCGCGAAAAATATAATTTGGAAATTATGGCCTTTTAAAGTAAAACAAGTGTTTTTTCGCTTCTTCAATATTAGAATGTGTAGATGGGTTCCAACTTGTCATTCTGTTCGTTAGCAGCATAATTGCGTATTCGTTCGCCCATAAATTTTTTTTCGCAAAATACTCTTGCTGTAGACAATACAATGTACATTTTTTCATAACTGAGGAGTATTTGAAATTAGCTGGGAGGTTATACGATCCCCAAGGCCGACGATTTCATCCATATGGCAAATGAAGATGAACAGAGTGAACTGAAAGAAGATTATTGAATCACTTTACTTCGAAAAAAAGACCCTTTTAAATATTTTTCTAAAGAATTCATACTGCCAACGACATTCAATTCGGATAGCAATGTCAGCCAAGTTGGGTTGTGTTCCTTCTTTTTAAGTAACTAATTGGTTGGAGCGAGGCGTCGCTTTGTGAGGTTGACTAGCATGCTTTCAAATTTGATAACAAGGTTAGTCAAGTTAGGTTAGGTTCTTTTTACGTAAGGAATTGGTTGGATAGGAATGTTCGCGAGCGGAGCGAAGCGTCGCTTTAAGGTTGATTAGCTTGCATTCAACTTGGATAGTAAGGTTAGCCAAGTTAGGTTAGATTGTGTTCCTTCTTTTCACACAAGAAATTGGTTGGATCGGAATGTTCGCGAGCAGTATTAGGTAATCCACGAAATGATGCAATTAGACTCGGAATTTTTGCAAGAGTATTTTTTCCGACTACTTGAACCGTACATTTTCCATTCCTATACTGAAGAAACAATCTAGGGTTTTCTGCTATCTCAGGATGCAGTGACATGTACTTACGGCAAATTTCAGCTGGATTAAATTTGGGTTCATTGTTATTTGTAACTAGAAATGTTCTTTGTATTTTCGTTTTTGAATCAGAAATTTCAACAATTATATAAGACACCTTGTCCTCAATATCATGTATTGTCATTTTAGAAAGTTCGTCCCGGCAATAGGCGCCTGACAATCCCATAATCATAACTGTTGAAGTACTTTTAATAGATCTTATCTGGTTTTAAAGTAAGGAACAACGATGACTTAATTGACAGTTTTAATTATACAAAAAACATCATCTTGTCAAACTACAACCATAATAAATATATACAGAGTTGACTACGAAAAATGTTCAATGCTCTTTTGGAAAGTCTTCAGGCTTCAACACCTTCCCTCATTGAATTATTCTGGTCAACCCCATTGCGTTTCTCAACATTTGTAGTCTGGGTTTGAACAAAGGTTTTGTCATAATGTCTGCTAGCTGGTCTTCTGATGACACTTTCTTAACTTGAATGAAACTGTCTAGCACCAGCTCACGGACAAAGAAATGTCGAATATGTTTCGTGCGACGGTGATATTCTGGGTTCTCTGCCAGCTTTATTGCAGCTTCGTTGTCGACCATCAATGTTGGGACTGCTCTCAAAACGATAATTTCTTCAAATAGTCGTTTGAGCCAAACAATTTCTCTCGCAGCTTCACTAGCAGCAACTATTTCTGCCTCTGTTGTAGAAATTGCAACTGAAGTTTGACGTTGACTGTACCAGGATATTGCTCCATCTGCGTACATACTCAAATCTCCTGTAGTTGATCGGCCTGTAGTATCATCACCACCATGATCTGCATTACTGAAGGTCTTCAACTCTTCTTTAGCTCCTGGTTTGTAGATTATTCCAAGATCAGTCGAACCTTTTAAATAGCGGAATATCCTTTTTACTTTTGAACAGTCAGAATTTGAGGGATTCTCGAGATTTCTTGAAACTACACTCACTGCAATGTCTGGTCGAGTGCCAGTCATTAGGTACATTAAAGCACCGACTGTCTCTCTATAAGGAAAAGTGCTGTTCAATTCATCCTCATCTTCCTTCCCTAATCGAATGCCTTCATTAACTCTGGGCGTTGATACTGGTCTACAGTCTTGCATACCGAATCGCTCTAAAATATTTTTAGTGTAAGCAGACTGATTAACTTGAATTGTTCCAGCTTCTTTCTTCTCAATTTCCAGACCTAGGAAATAAGATGCTGGTTTGACCGTGATCTTGAATTCTCTTTGTAGACTGTGTATAAAGGTGTCTTTTATTGTCTCACTGGTAGAAACTAATAACCCATCATCAACATAAAGGGCTAGTAGCAGCATATTTTCTCCATCTTTTTTTATGTACAAGCAAGGGTCCGCATCAGATTTTTTGAAATTTAGTCTTTGAATGTAATCACTAAATCTTTGATTCCAACACCTTGGTGCCTGTTTCAACCCATAAAGACTGCGATGAAGTTTGCATACTCTGTCGCTACCATCTTCATATCCCTGAGGTTGCTTCATATAGACTTCCTCATTGAGTTTACCATAGAGAAAGGCTGTACACACATCAAATTGGGTCAGAGACATATTTTTGTTTGCGGCAATACTCAACAATGACCTTTGGCTGCTGGGCTGTATGTTTGGTCATAATCTTCACCTTTTCGCTGTGAATAACCTTTTATGACCAGTCGTGCTTTATACTTGTCAATGGACCCGTCCGAATTTGTCTTGAGCTTGTACACCCATTTGCAAGGTATTGCCTTTTTTCCCACAGGTAAATTTTTCATTTCCCACGTGGCTCCAAGCAACACTTCCCGTAAATGAGGGTGGTCTGGGTATACGACAAGCATCTTCACTTGCTTTACCAGCTTTTCTTGCTTCGTTGAAAAGCATTCAACATCTGGTTGATCAAATTTTACCTGATTATTTTTCCAGTGTGCCCGATGTTTACTATATAGAGTGTGAATCTGTATGGTGTTCTAAAACTGGAACCTCTGCACCTGATAATAAAATTTCCCAAAAATCCTGGGATCTTCCTCTCATCGAATTGTCATCTAAACAACTCCTTGACTCGGCTGTTAATTCTCCTCTTGAAAAGGCTCGACTGAAGGCAGTTAGTACGAAAGAATCTGGAGCTTGGCTCAACGCTCTTCCAGTTGCATTCCTTGGAACTTTATTAGATGATGAATCTTTCAGGATTTCTGTGGGTTTACGTTTGGGCTGTTCTATTTGTGTAAGTCATAAATGCAGATGTGGATTTATCGTCAACGAAAAAGGGACGCATGGATTGAGTTGTAGATTCAGTTCCGGGCGTTCGTCTCGTCATTCAACTGTAAATGACTTAATCAAGCGAGCTTTATCAACTGCTGATATTCCTGCTGTCTTAGAACCTTTGGGAATAATTCGTGATGATGGTAAGCGTCCAGATGGGATGTCTCTCATCCCATGGAGTCATGGAAAACCTTTAGTCTGGGACTTCACCTGCGTAGATACCGTTGCAGCATCACATATAGATTCAACATCCAGAAATGCTGGTGGGGCTGCAGATTCTGCTGAAGGGTCCAAATTGAAAAAATATTCTACTTTAAAAGATCAATACATTTTTTATCCGGTAGCAATTGAAACCTTCGGTTCATTTGGTAGTTATGCCAACGAATTAATCATTCATATTGGACAAAAATTGATCAATAAAACAGATGATCGAAGAGCAAGGACTTTTTTGATACAACATATCAGTATCGCCATCCAAAGAGGAAACGCAACGTCAATTCTGGGTTCTATTCCTGCTACTCAACGTTTGAATGATATATTTATTCGTCCACAAAGAATAAATATGTCAAGGAGTATCCATAAGTATATTACTCGGAGTCAAATACCTGAAAAGTATAATTTGGATTCAACCACTTCCAAAAAAATAACGCGATCTACCATATCTTTATCCAACTCGATTTCAAGCAGCCTCCAATCGAGTTCCTTATTGCGGCGATCCAATAATAGAGAAAATCATTGCATAAAGACTATTCCTTTGAAGATAGCAGTAGCAGTGAGCGCATCTCCCTCAGTTCTGATTCCATCAAACCACTTGTGCTTGGGAGCTCCAAAACTCTTGGTCTTAATGGTTTGAAAAACATTGGCAATACCTGCTTTATGAATAGTGCAATACAATGTTTATCGAATACCAGATGGTTGCTTGAGTATATGAGAAAAGAGAAACATTTGAAGGATATCAACACAAGCATATCAAGTATGAAGGGTGCTTTGATAAAAGCATTTGCAGAAGTGGTAAAAGAACTTTGGTCAGAAGATTCGTCTGATGTGGTGGTTAACACTGTTTCTTTGAAAAGCCAGATACAAAGATTTGCACCTCGTTTTATGGGTAACGCTCAACAGGATGCCAAGGAATTCTTCAGATATTTATTGGAAGGTCTTCATGAAGATGTAAACAGAGTAAGAGAAAGGCCTAAGCCTATGTTCATAGAAATCGATGAAAATTTGAGCGATAATGAAAAGGCAAAAGAGTCTTGGTCAAGATATCTTAGAATGAACAACTCGAAAATTGTCGATAACTCTGTTGATCAACTGAAATCATCGTTGAAAAGTACTTTCTGTGGCCATTGTTCCGTCACTTTTGACCCATTCTGGGACCTTTCACTCCCTATTCAAAAGAGTACTGGCAAACTCAGACTGTCGCAATGTTTAGACTTGTTTACTAGGGAAGAAATATTGGATGATGACGAAAAACCCACTTGTTCTAAATGCAAGGAAAGGAGAAAATGTACGAAGTCATTATCTATACTTAAATTCCCCAAAATTTTAGTAATTCACTTGAAAAGATTTTCGCAGATGGAGAGATTCAGAGGAAAACTAAATGTCTTCATTGACTTTCCTCTCGATGGATTAGATATGAATATTTATGCAGTAGATAACGCAGCTCCGTGTCGCTACAACTTGTATGCTGTATCCAACCATAGCGGAACAACTTTTAATGGACACTACACGGCTTACTGTAGGCACCCTTATGCAGGCACATGGCACGAGTACAATGACTCGAGAATATCACCGCTATCACCAAAATCTATCGTGAGTGGAGAAGCATACGTCCTCTTCTATGATCAAGAGGACACCAAATCGCAGTTTTGAATAGAACATTTTACTTATTTACATTTTATATTTTATATTCATCTTCACCCTAATAAATATTTTAAATATAATTAAAAAAAATCTTGTAGTGATTTATATCTCTTTTTCCATAGTCAAAATCCAGTCTTTCGTTCATTACAAGTTATAGCCTCTTTGTAGGATAAAGGTTCTCTAGGTTCAATAATCTCTGCTGCAACTGTCATGACATAGTTTTCAAAATGTTTCGGCATTCTCGTTTCCCATTTGTTTTCCAAAAACTTTTTGTTACCTTCTTCTGGGGAATAACTTCTTTGCAACACTTCACCTACTCTTGGGACTTTTTTCTTACTTTCTGTTACTTCCAGATGTAGAACTCGTTTTTCTAGTCTAGTAACCACGCTCTGCTACCATGTTGAAGTACTTTTAATAGATCTTATCTGGTTTTAAAGTAAGGAAAAACGATGACATAATTGACAGTTTTAATTATTCAAAAAACATCATCTTGTCAAACTACAACCATAATAAATATATACAGAGTTGACTACGAAAGATGTTCAATGCTCTTTTGCAAAGTCTTCAGGCTTCAACAATAACTACTTTCATCAATAAAAATGTTTCATCCGCAGCATAAAGCAAACATTTAGTAACCTCTTCTCTCGTGAAAACGTTTGCCTTTTTCGGCTTATAGCCTGCACTTTTTCTTTTAAGAAATGCCTTCATTTTGGGATAATCACCTATATGTATGTTCTTGTTAACAGCTTAAGTTGATTTTAACAAAGAAAACTTTGACCACAGGGTTGACGACTACATAGTTTTAGATTTTTCTCCGGAATACGCAAGAATGACGGGTTCTGATACTTTAGATATTTTTTTCTGAGAATACCAACTATCAAATGCATCATATTCTTTTTCGGATAGTAGTCTGGGCTTTACTGGTAGACGTTCTAAGCTGTTTCCGCTGATTCCATCACATCGGCAGGAATATCAGATTAACACTAAAGTCACTTTCTTCATCCATAATTAAAGAGATATTTTATAAATTTACGAAAATTATCTGATTACGGTTTTACAGTAATGGCGACTTCAATAATTGAAATTGTTACTATGCACCCTGACAACCTAATATTTGTTCTAATTTTTCCTGATAGGTATGTCTTGCGATTGACTGAAATAATTTTATTTAATGTCACTGTCACTGCCAAAACAATAAAAATTGGACGTATGCTTTCAAAACGGTAATTATAAAGAGTATTTTCATTTTTATATTAAAAAACCAAATACAACTCGAATATGAAAACTCTTTTTGCACTTGCGAGGTTTCATAACAACATTCCACTCAGTGACAGGGTATACCTTTTTTAATGTAAGATAAAATATTCGCCAAAAAAAAACAATTTCCATAAGATGAATTAATAAAAGTATATTATTGGTTTTTAGTGTGTAGCTCCTTTAAATATTCAGAAGAGCTCTAACTAAATTAGGTACTCCGAAGTGAGCTAGTCGAGATTAGTACACGGAACAAACCTTTCTATTTTCAGGAATATTTATCAGGGTAATCTTCCCAATATATCAAAAGGAAACATATGGACTGGTACATCGACCACAATAAGAACAATAATTCAGTGCCTGGGAAGAATTTGTGCACAATTTTTCGTACAGCAACCATACCAGTGAAATAACAGCTAGGAATTACTCTTGAAATTTAGTATTTACAGAGTAAAAAATAATACATTTTAATGCCTGCCTAAATCTTCACTTCACGAACGCCAAAACTCTCTTGAACCTATATTACGCATTCATATATGGTAGATTAAATTTTGCATCAATTGTTTGGAATCCCCAATATGCCACATATCAGCAGAGAATCGAAAGCATACAGAACAAATTTGTGAAACAACTAGCCAGTAAATATTAAACAGCAACTATAGTCCAATTCTGAGAAAGTACTCCATGTTGTCTCTCACCGATAGAAGAAGTATGTCCGACCTTCTAATGATCTACAAAATATCCAATAACTGTATTGATTGTTCTGAACTATCGTCCAAAATATCCTTAGGTACACCCAACAGAGATTTAAGAAAGCACGAAACTTTTAATACACCATTTAGAAAAACAAATTCAGGATTAAACTCTCCCATTGGTGAGAACTTTTAATAGCCACTGTAATGACATCGCAATATTCAGGCTCTCATTTCTAAGGTTTAAAAACTACGTGAAATCCATGTTCTGCCTTCGTTTAACCTAATAATGATTATTTTTACTTCAATATACAGATAATATCTCATTTGAATTGTTCATATGTTGTTCACATTGTACATAGTATATTTATTCATATTTGTTCATATTTGTTCATATTTATTCATATTTCTTCACATTTATTCATATTTGTTCATATTTATTCTATAATGCATCATTCATAATGTTTATCTTGTACGTTATTTTAGCTCACTATTCGATTACTATTAGA
This sequence comes from Gonioctena quinquepunctata, assembly GCA_018342105.1. Lineage (NCBI taxonomy): Eukaryota > Metazoa > Arthropoda > Insecta > Coleoptera > Chrysomelidae > Gonioctena > Gonioctena quinquepunctata. The sequence continues at coordinate 110,577 of JAFIRS010003136.1, read as the reverse complement.
TTACCTGAAAAGAGGATACTCGTTGGATTTATCTGTTTGTATCCCTACTTTGTGATAAATAAATAAATAAATAATAAATAAATACCTTGGCACAACACTTTCTTGATTGTTTGCCTTTATTACTTTACCTATCGAGTAACAGCTTCAAACTACAACCAAATTGAAGTTAAAACATTTCCCAATTAGAATAAACATTTGTGCCTGTTAGAAATACCAGACAAAAAACTTTCAATTTCTCAAAACCTAACTTTTTTCCAGGTCTACTGGTTCTCAGCATTACATAAAAAACTGATGGGTAGCAACGTCTTAGAGACAAAATCCCCCGATCGGGCCGGCACCAATATTTACGCACACTGTACCAGGAAACAAAATAGTTTTGTAAGAAGGGGTGCCATGACAGTAATGATAGTCAACGACAATGAGGAAACGTACAATGTGAAGGTTAAACTCGGGACGACTCCTCCTGAAAAAACCATGGAAGTTCAGACGTACATATTGACAGCTCCTGCACTAAATTCCACGTGAGTTGAGATGATTTACACTACTCATTGAGTGCCCGAATAATTTTACGGTAGGGTATTGTCCATACAACTCTGTTTTCCCGCAGTTGTAGGAATATTTTTCGGTAATATAGAAAAAGTCAGGAAGACAACTACACTTCGTGAGCACTTAGTTCTGCATATTTGCATAAATCATGTCCACACCAACAGTCGATATTCATGAAAAGGAGCCACCCAAAATATACCCCCAAATAAATTGGCCGCCATCTTTCATAAAGTGGGAACTATAAAATCCATTTTAGCTCGATTATGTCAATAGAAAGTTAGGTGCATAGTTATTTGGGTATGTTCATGAACAAAAATTGAGAAACCTGCCTTGATTATTTAGATTTTGGAGAATTGATAATTGTAGGTGGTGACAGATGCACTCTGATCCTATTAGATCTAGTGTGCCCCTCTTTTTTCTGATTTCTTAAAGTAACCTTGTTTAGCAATCCCTTGAGCACCAAACCTACAAATAATTCAAGAATATGTGATCAACTAGTACGATTTCAGGTTCTTCATTGCTTTTTGATGAACACCATCAGAATGCGGAGGAGCGTTTTCGGTTTTTCTCCTAGGCCTATCATTCTGAGGTGTTCTTTCAGATCACAGTGCACCATTATGAATTCTGTTAATGACTTGAGCCTTCTCTTGCTGCGCCTTACTGATATTTTAGATCCTTCTTGGTTGAAATTGTCTAAATCTTCAGCCAGGCGTACTTCTGAGAGTCTCCGTATCTTATTGTGCTTGATATTCCTTCCTTTTCTTTGAAGTTCTGGGCAGTTTTCTTCATTCTTTACCATTACGACTTGCCCTGGAGCACAAAATGCGTATTTCTTTTTTTCTACCTTTTTTTCCATAGGAGGTCAAACTGTTTTTTGCACGCTTTGTTGTCTATCGGGTTGTCAGTAAGCTGGACTTGAGCGGCTGTGTAATGCTCGCCTACCAACCACAACACCCCACCCTCCCCGCTCTTACGTCATCTGGTCATTATGGTATGTATTTTATTCCAATTATTTTTGTTCGTTCGTGATCATAATTTCTATGATACTGTCTGGGTTGAGATCGACGCTCTAGTGTATCTTATTCTCCGCATTGCATTCATGAGTCATCATCTTCTTTTCTGATTGTTTTGGTGAATGTTTTATAGGATCCGTGCCCGGTGAATGCTTGGGTTATGAAGTATTCTAGTTCCCCATGTTTATAATCTTTCCATTTCTCAATATTTGTTATCAATATTTTAGTCTATTCTCCTTTTCCAATTTCACGGCCCCATGTGTTTTGCCATTCAGTTATAGTCCGTTCTCTTGTTCTTTATTTTACATTTGTCCGGTCAGCTGTATGGTTCTCGAAGATATATTTGTTTTCTAGAATTTGGAGGTCTACTGGTATTGTCTCCATTATTACTTGTGATGAAACGTTTGATGCGGCCCTGTATGCTGATGCCACTCTGAGTGGGATTTTACTTTGTGCCCTTGTGATAATTTTTTCTATTTGTTCATGCGCATGGTCTCTGCTCATACTGGTACACCGTACAGTATTATGCTGTGGATCACCCCTGCTAGTATAACTCTCTTTGGGCTTTATGACCCCCCAATATTGGGCATTATCTTCTTGAGGGTTTCTACTCCTCTGCCTCCTTTACGGTCTTTTCCACGTCCTTCCCGAAAGTTCATTGTTTGTCGAAGTGCACTCCAAGGTATTTTATGGTTTTGCTCGGTGTTATGTTCAATCCTCAGACTGTAAATGTTTTATTATTATCGCCACGGTTTTATGGGATGCTAGTGCGAGTTTTTTTTTCCTATCCAACTATCATTTGTCTTATTGCCCTGTTTGTTTTACTCATCAGTTTTGTGTCATCTTTGGCTTTCACTATGAGGGCCACATCGTCTGTGAATCCGATGGATTCGACTCCCTCTGTCAGTTTTATACGCAGCACGTTCCACAGGGTCGGTCCTGAGACCATTTCTATTTCTAATCATTACTTCATATATCGTGTTTAGTCGGCATATCGGCCGGTATGATGCAGGAAGTTCCGGGGGTTTCTCATGTTTCAATATGAGTATCAGCTTAGCTAATTTTCATTCGTCTGGAAATCTCCGCTGTTCTAGTAATTCATTGAGCAGATTCAGTGAACATTGTAGTTTCAGTTTGCATATTTCTTGAATAACCTCTGTTGGGAATCCGCCTGGTCCTGGTGCCTCTCCTTCCTTTACCCCTTTCACTTGCCAGGCTCAACTCCTCAGTGGGGAGCCACTTCTTCTATTCTTTACCCTCGATCTTTTCTGGTACTTGTGGGAGAAGTCCTAGTGCAATCTGCCTTTTCTTTTCGATATGTAATTTGTATGTTGATTTCATGCCTAATGCTTCGCTTGCGATTTTGTAGTCTTGTTTCCACATGTCGTTTTTAAGTTTCTCCAGTTTTTTCAAGATGCTGTGATGTGTTTTACTAGGGTCTGTTTTAATAACCCTCAAACTCCTAGAAAGTCACGTTATTTATGACGCCAGAATTTTAGGCAGGAAATATTTTCCTTTCTCTATTTCAAATCTCGGGCGCCAGATTTCATAGTGGTTTTCTCCACGCACTAGGGTAGCTACAGATGGAGATACGGAACGTCCAGGGGTCTGGTATATTGACACTTTTTGAATCTTTACAAAATACTGTAGGCTTTACGTACAATTTTTGGATACTGAACGCCGATTGCTTTTATGTCTCCCAAAGAGACAGACAGACAGAAATGTCTTCGTTGGTTTTTTCTTTACAAATTTCTTTTTCACAACTTGAATAAATAAATCTGTTGCGTAACTTCAATACTTTATATGGAATAGAAAAGGTTTCTGTTTTTTTCAATGTAAACACAGTGTGTAATATGTATAATATTAACTGGTGTATTCATTAAGATTTGTCACAACAATTTTCGTAATACAATTATTTTTGTTCAAGAGAAAACGGTCTGCACATTTAAATAGGGGTAATATATACACAGATATATATATATATATATATATATATAAATATATATATATATATATATATATATATATATATATATATATATATATATAATCCTATTATATAATAGTATCGAAATGATATTTACCTTCACGATATTTATAACTGGCCAAATGAACAGTAATTTCACGTCAATTAAGGGAATAAAATGATCTAATCTCGATAGCAAAAACTATTTCTACCTGAACTCGGTTAACTGACTTAGAAAGTGATTTTTCAAGTTTGTAAGCAAGTGGTTTATAACATCCCGACTTCCCCTTGTTAACTCCAACACAAAAATTGATTACTACGTGTCACTTGTATATTCCCTAAGCTTCACGTTTGCAATAATCCCGGCTGTGATATTTTTTTCTCTGTTCCTTAAAATAGCCCTTTTGTTCTACGACTTTTCTCGTTAACAAGATTCATATTTTTGGCTTTGTTTTCCTATTGTTCATGCTCGGCGATTTCCCTGAGCTTAAACAATATTAACAACTGGGCGTGGATACAGACGACAAAGCATCATCGCGTTTTCGTGTTATAAAATAACTTATTTCCCCTTAATGTAATCAACAACGTTTATTTACCCAAATCACCTTCTCAAGTCGCTAAATGAATTATTCCTCCTGAAGATGGCTATAACTTGTGAAATTCGTGGATTTTGTTTTGCTCGGCACGTATTTTCCGGGACAAATAAACTTTTAATTCAGCGCATTTATCGCGGCCGATGTTCCGATTTGGTTAGTGCCTGAATCGGAACAGCGGGGAACAAGAATTATTGTTATGTCATTGGTTTATCCGTCAATGGCTTAAATTCGGCGTTTTCCCCGAACTTGAGACAATAGAAAATTTAAATTCACTGATTGAAGTGATGTAAATATTCGCGTCAGTTGTTTGCATTCGGCGTTTTCCCTGAACTCAAACAACTGAAAACATAACTCAACAATTATAATAACGGGCAAATAAAAGAACTATTTATGAAAGATTTCCCTTGACAAGAAAAAGAAAACACCTGCCAGAGCTTATGTGAGAATTGCTTTCCGCGGGGACACAAAATAAAATTGTCTACTTCATATTGTTCAATTTGGCAAATAAATCATATATTTTACCCGTAAGCTTACCAACAATTGACTGAAATGTCAATACTACCCCAAATTAACCACTCAATCGATTTCACGAAAAGTTCGATTGTACCACCCAAAAATAACATAAATCAATATTCACTCTGTAGCCTTCTAACCAACTTAAACGTTTTGGCAAACGCTCGAATAAAGGAAATTATAATAATGCAGAAAATATATTCAACTTCTCAGGTAACGAATTAAATCAAAGAAAGAATACTTTGGCAGAACTAAACTGTAAATGCCACGACAGATAATTGAATAAATGGAATAACAATAATACAAGTAATGATATTCAAACTCCCGGCAAAATAATTGAATCAAATGGAATAATAATAAATGTAGAAAAAATAAACTTTGGGTGCTTCAGCACACGGAGAAACCAAGCTCGAATTCAAGTTATTCACAATTTCCACTTACGGATACCTCAACGCTTCTGGACCTCGAATCCCTTTTCACACTTTTCTCTTAGCCAACCGGACTTTGTAGTACAACAGGCAACGAGTAACAAGTAACAAGTCTCGATGCTAGTTTTCATCGTATCTTTTATAGATCCCGAATGTATGACCAAACTAGACGAAAAAGCCCAATAAGAATGGCCCGGTTTTTTGTCCGATGAACTGGAACTGGACCGAAAATCTGAAGGATGATTTCGTGCCTGATACAAAAAATGATTTGGTTTTTTCCATCGCGATCTTTATTTCTTTCTCGTCTTTTACAAAAACTATCACCGGAGCTTTTCACCCTTTTTATAAGATCTAGAGAAAAACTCTATTATGTTTTATGCATGATGTTGACGTGAATTCCAGTAGCTTTGGGTATGTACCTTAATTTCTAACAGGGAATGAAATATTTTGCCAGACCGGAACCAATAGAAACCCCAAATAGGCAGGGACGTACCCAAGTTAGATTGAATATTCTTTAGCCGTTCTTAGTAACGGAGTTCTTTTTTGGCGTTTTTATATTCTTCTTCTTGTGGTATGACAAGCAGCGTTCATGTTCAGGTTATTCCATCAGTGAGGTTCTGTTATGCTCTTGTTTCCGTTGACCTCTATGCTAGGTTGTTTCAAATCGAATATTCGACTTGAGTCCCGATACATGTATTTTCAGTAATAATACCACAAGTGATTGAATTTTCGCGATAAGTCTGTCGATTTTTTTCATAACGAAACTGAGTTGCTTGAAAACATCACGAGTCTGCAGGACGGGTGGTGTTTTCTTCAAGCAACTCAGTTGAGTTATGAAATAAAAGACAGACTTATGAGATAAATTCAATCACGAGGGGAATTTCATTAGACTATTTCACGAACAAAGTGAGAGGTAAAAAATCTGAAATTTGGCAGAATTGGAGGAAATTAGTAAAAAAGTTAAGAAGTTGATCAGAGAAATTAATAAAGTTTAATAAACAGGAAACATTGACATCGAACGAAATACATATTTAATTAAGCCAGTAATAATTTAACGCACTTGAATATTTCTTAATTATAATTATATATGGTACAGTTATTATATACAATGCTTTGAGCTAGATTATTTGAATAACCGCTTGTACTTGCAATAGTTGTTATATCTTGATTGCTATTATTTCTCAAATTTGCAATAAGTTTTTCGTGATGCTGTTTACTGAGTTGGATGTAAGGTTTCAGCGAATTAGAACTCGAATGTCCTGTGATTTTGATGGCTTCTTGTTCACCTACTCCTCTACATAAAAGTTCACTAACTGCAATTTCTCGATTGAAGTGGTTGGTTATTTTTTGCTTTTCTACATCAAGCCCTATATTCTGAGCTGATGTTTGGGTCCATTTACTGATCGTATTAATCCCTAGAGGCATATTTTTATACCATGGGTCAACGGTGCAGAACTGATTTTTCGTTTCTGTGCGTTACCTTGGAGCAACTAACGTTTTGTATCTCGTGCATTTCTTGCCGATTGAAAAATGATATCTTTGAATGGGTCGAAACTCCGTCCATATTCATTATAATATTATTCTTGCAATAATTTAGCACTCGTATTCCAGATCGTCTTTACGACACGTTCCCGGTAAACAGAACCATCAATTTTTCTCATGTTGAAGCCCCAGTCCTTTAATATAACAGCTAGTCTCTCGACATGCGTTGCTTCATCTAATAGGTATTTTCGTTCATCGTAAAATTGCTTCCAAACGTACTCATTCTATTTTTTCGTATTTCTCGATACATTTTCATAAATTTTTTCGTTGATTAATTTGATGGAATTTATCCCAAATCTGCTCATTTTTAAATGCGTGCACAGCGTGATTATTTATATTTGACGTTTAACTGTCACATACACAAATCTGAAATAAGATGTCTTAAAACCACGGTGTATTCACTTATACCTGTAAAATATTGGGACAAACTGGGGGATACCAGCCCACTTGATAAATGGAGTTATCTAGAGTTTCAGATGGCGCCGACGTCGTTTCTTGTCATAATTCAGTAAACTGCAATTACAGACCACACAGGGTGTTTTTGTGATTTGTGTCTCTGGTCCGTTCCGTGATTGTGCTTTTGTCACCTTTAAGGTTATGTCAATTCGTTGTGAAATATTTTGAGGTTGATCGATCGATGTAACATATTTTAGAACAAACTATTCCATGTACTTATGTCAGTGTTATATAGAATTTTAGAGAGGTGTTCCGAAATAATTCTAATCATGAACCGTACCAATTCTTTTTGTTTGGTTAATTTTCTATTGATACGGCTCCACCTGGTTGGTACTTGTCCGTGTTTGCTCATGATAAAAATATTATGATGGAACGCATAATGATTTTATGAAGTGCTGTAAATTTACGCTTTCTGAAAAATATGTATTCTAGTCTGAAGGAAGTGTTTTGCGACATATCTAAAGCTTCTGACTGTTACGTAAGCTTCATCTCTACAGCTTCAGAGGACTAAGCTTCAATTGGTTCGAATCCTATCTGAGTGAAAAAACCTCTCAGCTTTTGGACAAATTAAGAGGTGTTCACTATTTTGGCAGACAACACGACTATCTTATCGCAAGAACTCAAATTACCTTCATATAGCAGAGTAAAAATAGCTTAAAATCAGGCATTATTTTGGAATCCTGGAGGACTCCATGGATTTTCGTAAAAACTTCTGATATGACTTAGAAATTACTTGCAGAAAAAAGTTATAGCTTTATATTGCTTGTTTATTGATTGTTCAAACAATGAAAAACAATTTTGAGGCAAATTTTACCCAAATTTATTTTTTATATCATATATATTTTGTATGAATTTTTTCCCATGAGATGACAATCTTCTGACTAAAAGTATTGGAAAATTCTAAATATAGTGGATATTTTCTTCCAAAGAGCCATGTGACCCTCTGTGACGGTTCGGAATTCACTAGTCAAAATCAAGATATCTTCTTAGAATAAAAAGTCCACGATTACTTGTGAAATTCATGTGTTTATTAAAAAGTGATAATTATCCTAATCATAGTCATTAGCATTAGCATCTTGGGAGTGGGGCCTTGTTCTTCCGAACAACTGCTTGGTTTAGATCGCCCTCCTTCTCCGATTATCTCATGTGGGATGTTACTGAAAAATAGAAGAGAAGCATTTAGATTATTGTTTTCTCCCCTCACCTTTGTTAGTAGGGCTCACCTTTTCCGGAGAAGTCATTCTAAGATAGCTGGAAGCAGCCTAGACTGTTGCACACCAGGATTCATCGATTTCTCAACTTCATCAACAGATTTTATGATATCTACTATGAACTCTCTGATTTTGTTCGTATCAGAAGGTTGTTAGAGAGCAGAGATGGGCAGTGAATGGCTTGGTAATAGTTTGTATCGGAAAGTTTAATGGAATAATGTCATCGGGGACATTTTCCAATCCCCTCAATTTTCAAGTTAATTCATCATCTAGAGACATCAGTCCACTCTCCTACCTTTTCTCATTACTTCGTGAAAGTTTCCATGATCCCTAAAAGCAATTTGAGAAGAAATCACTTTGAAAAAATCGCCAGGTTGATTTCAAGAAAAATCTTATTTTTGACAGATAGATGTAAACATTGTAGTAAGTTTCGAGGATTTCATATTATGTTCGCGCCAACTGTTCTGAGCGGGATCTTGTTCGTAGAACTATATTCTTTGTAAACGATCAATTCACAATTTTTTGCATGAAATAATATTGACAGAAAAAGAAAATTTCATAGGTTTGAAGTTTGACATTTTGCGTGACACAAACAACAAACATTCATTAACCGCGCCATCTACTAATGAAGTTCCAAGCAGAATTTAACGTTTTTCATTTGTTGTCCCCCAAAAATTCTAAACAAAATCGAATCAGTGAATACACCAGTGTTTTTAGGCATCTTAATCTGAAAACACCAAACTTGACAGGCCAATCAGAGTCAAGAGTCGAATTTGGTATTATCGATAATTCGAACTTGACTAGAGCTCCTGATTGGTTCATTTGACAAGTGCGTGAAATAGTCATTAGCAATTAAATTCAACGGACGAGTGATTTTTTTCATTTATTCTTTTCGGAACACTCTAGATATAAACAAGCTCTTCTAGGAAGAAATTCATACATTTGGAAGACACTGTTCATCAAATACTACCAATAAGTCCCATTTTTTCCAGCCAATATTTTTGTATGACATAATTGATGTATTTTATTTTCCAGTCAAATTCTCCTCAACGGAAAAGAACTAACACCAGATATTCTACAAGAGAAAAATCCATTCGTACCAAAAATACGCAGAGCCAAAACGTCATCCCACATAGAACTGTCCGTACCTGCAAGGTCAGTTGGATTTTTCGTTCTTCCTGGAGCAAGGGTACCTGCGTGTATCGACCAAGAAAAAGAAACAGAGCTACTTCTCGAAGAGATGGAGGAGAATCAAAATATTCCCTTATCCGAAGAGGTGGCCTTGAAATTCGGTTCTAGATCTTCTTTTGTCAAGAATCACCTGCTAGATGAAATAACCCAGAAAATGAAGCAAGAGATGATGTCGGATGAAAAGTATTACAGCAACCCTTCATTGAGAGCTAGGATAGATGATCACAGAGATAAAGAAAAAGAAGTTATTACAGTGGGGAAACTAGATGAAAAAGGGAGAAAACAGTTTATTGACCGAGTGAAACTTGCTGGAAAACAGAAAAAAAATATAGATTTCGAGAAAAAACGGGACGCTTTGAAAAAGTTTTTGTCAGAGAGAACCAAACTCGTTAAAGCCGAACCTAAAGTGGAAGCAAGGACGAAGGAATTAGATTTGTCCAGCACTGAGGTTGAAAGAATCCTGAAGGATAGAGCCAGAGCCAGAGCTGCCCGAAGAAACATTGTATTTACCGACGACGAATTGAGAGCTTTGGTACGTAAGGCGAGTAAAAAATTCTACAATTCCAGAATCAAACGTTCCATACCCACCGAGAACAAAGAGAAGAGGGATATAAATGTTAGAATGCTAGAGAGAACCATCCACTTGCAACCTTTCGAAAGAAGAGTAGATGAAGACTATGCCCATATCGATAGAACATATGAACATCAATCGAAAAGTATACGAAAAAGGTCTTTACGAAAAACTCGAGATATAAACGATATGCAGTTCGACTATGGGTCGAAACTGGCGACAAGCAGAAGCAAATGGGAGGACAAAAAAGATAAAATTCTCGGTAATACGCAAACTCTCAAGGAAAAAATCAAAGAAAGGATAAGAAACATGAAGGATAAAGGCAACAATCGTTTCAAGAGAGATATCAATATGGAGCTACTCGAAGTGAAGTCCAAAGGAGGAAATAAATCAGACAAGAAAAATAAACAGAAAAAAGAAATGGCGGCAACTATGCGTGATCCAGGTCAGACGGATTCTGAGTTCTTGGAACGAATGGAATTGGAAGCAGTGGAAGAAGAACAACCGAAGACTGAAATTTTCGCGGAATTGGCAGAATCCGAAGATCTGGAAGAGGAAGAATTGTTGAAACCGACACAAAAATCGAAAAAACCGAAGCTATTCGACAAAAAAACAAAACTCTATCCATTTGCGATTACCAATCCCTCGATTGAATTCATAGATCCTCCAAGGAGATCCAAAAAAGGAAAGAAGAAATCTAAGTCTGAGGATAATCTACAGTTCTTGACTTCTTCAGAAGAATTCACCGACATTGAGGATGATTTTCCATGCATACATGAATTTTTTGGGGCTGATTTAGAATCTGACAGAGAAAAAAAACCGAAGGATCTAACACCAGAGATAGGCGAACTCCCATCTAATGAAAATCAGAAGAAAAAGAAGTCTAAGACTAGAAAAACGGTAAGTTCGTATTCTCTTCACTACTACTATTATTATGAATTATTACCACCGGTGAGAATCGTAAGAGTCGTTTTCCTAGAGCAAGTTGATTTGAGCTTGATATAAAGTTAAAAAAAATTATATATATATATATATATATATATATATATATATATATATATATATATATATATATATATATATATATATATATATATATATATATATATATATATATATATATATATATATATATATATATATATATATATGCTTCGCAAAAGTCCCTTCCCCCCCTCTTATTTTTGGAACGATTATACATAAACAAGTGAAATTTGGAAACTGAATATTAAAGGGTGTAAACTTCCCTACTAGTGATGATAGATGACGAAATCGTCAAAGATGACGTCACAAGGCCATTGTGACCAATAATTTCAAATGGAACCCTACGGCAAGCGATACCTCTTTTAGAAGGTATCGAAAAAACCTATTCAATGATACTAATTTTGTTTGTGTTTATGGCAGTTTTGGCAACTCGCTTTTGAAAAACGCAAAGCTGTGATGAATTAAATCAGTTAATACTAAAATTCCAAATTCAAGCTCCGCCTCTGGATAGTTGTCAAATAAGCTGACGTTTTTGTTAGTCTCCCTAATTCGACGTTTTTGTAATTGTCTAAGTTTTTGTACATTCAATAATTTGTGTATTGTTGATCGAACGTTCAACTGTTTTAGCAGCTTTTGGTACTTTTAATATTTTTGTACATTTCAATAATTTGTTAAACTATTGTGAGCCGAACATTTAAGTGCTTCAAGAAGCGAAATGGTACGTGCTTTAGGTGATAAACTACCAGCGATCCTAATTCTTGGTGAAACTGGACAAAATATTCATGCAGCAGAACGCATTTTTAATGAGAGGTTTCCCGATCACCCCGTTTCGAGGACTTATTGAAGGGAGCTTCTTCGTAAGTTTGAAACAACAGGTAGTTTTAATGATGCGAAACGATCTGGCAGACCACAAATTTCTGATGAGAAAAAAATTTATATACTGGCAGAAGTAATAGTTAATCCTACTTCTTCAACAACTCACGTTGCATCTACCTGTGAAGTCAGTCGAAGTACAGTACACAGGTACAACTCTCAGACGACGACCCAGACCGAAGACTAGAATTTTGTGAAAATATGGAAACTAAAATTAACCAACAGCCAGACTATGTCAAAACAATTCGTTTTAGTGACGAAAGTACTTTCTATCTAAATGGAAATGTAAATACACAGAATGTGGGGTATTGGAGTAACGCAAATCCTCACCTGTTTCGTGAAACACATACCCAATTGCCCCAGAAGGTGAATGTTTGGGCAGGTATCCTGGGAAACCACATCGTTGGGCCTTTTTTTTTCAATACTAATTTAACTGGTGAGGTTTATCTGGAGCTGTTGCAAAACGCAATGAAACCGTTAATCCTTGAAGTTTTGGAAGATAATCCAGATGAATTCGGCAATTTGGAAATAACATTCCAACATAATGGTGATCTTCCACACTATTACGGTGCAGTAAGACGGTATTTGGATGAGGAGTATCGTGGTAGATGGATTGGACGACGTGGTTCAACGGAATGGCCAGCTCGATCACCGGACCTCACACCTTTGGATTTTTTTCTGTGGGGGGTACCTTGAATCGTAGGCTTACGCCACTGAACCTGACAATATTGACGTTTTAAAACAACGTATTGTTGCAGAATGTGAGGCTGTTTCCGCAGACACATTTGCAAAAGTACGAGAAGAGTTTAAAAATAGGATATTTCACTGTCAGGAAGTGAATGGAGGTCACTTCGAGCTATTTCTTTAAGTAGATACTGATTCCTAAACCTGTAATTAATATCATACTGAATGGAATTTAAATTTTAATGTTTACTAATGAGCCATAAACACAAACAAAATTGGTATCATTGAATAGGTTTTTTCGATACCTTTTGAAAGAGGTGTCGCTTGCCGATGGGTTCCATTTGAAATTATTGGTCACAATGACCTTGTGACGATTTCGTCATCTATCATCACTAGGGAAGTTTACAACCTTTAATATTCAGTTTCCAAATTTCACTTGTTTATGTATAATCGTTCCAAAAATAAGAGGGGGGGAGCGGACTTTTGAGAAGCACTGTATATATATTATATGTTTATTTTCAATTGCGTGAAAATTTCTCCTAAATGGACATCAATTGAGTTTTAATACTGACAAGTCTACATTTATGTTCATAACTGAAATTAAAATATTGAAAATAATACTGTAAAATTTAGATTTTTTCATTATTTTTTTTTATATATATATATATATATATATATATATATTAAATTAAAAAAAATTTTTTAATTTCTGAAAAACTCCAATGGCTTCTGATGTCTGACAAATAAAAAATCCGTTGCGACTTCACCTCAACTCAGATTTGGCGGGAAATAAAAAAAAATTGTCTGTGGTGCCAAAAAATGGGTCAAATTGACAAGATATCGAACAAATTTATTGAGAAAATATGTTTGGAATCCAACAAGAACCCCATGTACCAATTTTGACCCATATTGAAAAAAAAAAAATTACCATTTTATTCCTCTACCCTTACTAAGAAACATTATACATTCTTGTATATATATATATATATATATATATATATATATATATATATATATATATATATTTTAAGGTCATATTGGGTGCACTTAGAATCTTTCAAACAGCATACAGGGTAGGTCAAAAAATATAAAAATGTACCGAAGTAAAGTACCCTTATTTCAAACATTTAAATTCAGCAAAATATTATAGAGAAAAGTTGTTTGAAACTAAAAAATTATTGCTAAATATCGAAACATGGCCTTCAAAGACGATTTTTTTCAAACATCAATAATTTCCCCCTTTTTTTTATATTCACCTTAACACATTCATAAATTGATCAAAATCAAATCAATTTCGCATAGCTTTGTTAAAATTCAAGCATATTTGTGATATTAACTTTGATTTATACATTTTTAGGGAATCACAACTTATTATTATTATTATTGATTAATATTAACAGAACAGTGTATCAATTAAACGCACCCAAATCTCAAAAGCAATAGTACTAAAAACAACGTATTTGAATGGTTTTGCCAATTTTTATCGGCTTTTTTTATTATAACTTAACAATTAACTAGTCAAAATAAATTAGAACACAAAATGCAATGCATGGGTACAAAAATTATCAAAGCGTCTCTGTATGTCTACTTTCTCGTTCCATGCATCTTATTGTCCGATCATAAAATTCACTAAGAGAAGATCGCAATACATTTGCTGGAATATTTCTGCAATGAAATCGTATCGAATTTTCAAGCTCCTCAAAATTGTTGAATGGTCGATCCTGTATACTTTTTGCTTTGAATATCCCCATAAACAAAAATCTATTGGGGTGAGATCTGGCGAACGAGGTAGCCACCGTGGATATTATCCAAAAATCCGTCAGTTCGTTTTCCAAGAACTGTAAATAGGTATCACCATTTAGGTTTCGGCGACCATAAGAGATAAAAGACAGGCTTCGAAACGTCGATTTAGTTCTCTGGAACAAGTCGCTCTTAAAATATAAGGCGTAATATTACTGCATGCTAGTCAAATCTCCATCAGATCAAAAGGATATTTGGATCCATCTATTCGGGTTCGGAGACATCAGTTGTTGGGCATTTCACGACGTTTCGGTAAAATCACATTTGCCATCTTCAGGTGACGTTTTGTTGATTCGTACTAGACTGATCTCTTTGTACCGTACTTCTCATTTTGTGTTGGTGGATGGTCAGACTTGGGTCTGCATGACTATCACGCCTGGTCGCAATTCAGAGCGTTCGCTTTATGTGTAGCCGAAGGAACTCGTGGGCATGATCGTGTATCTCCAAAATTGATATTATGTCCTTTCATCAGTACGTGCTGAAATAGTGAATATATTTTTCTTACCATATATGAAGGAGACCACAGACAGGATTAGCAGAGTTCTTCGTCGGCATAATACTCAAACAACTTTCGCAACTGGGGCGGTCTACAGGGTGGACACTGAAAAGACGTACATAGGCCAAACAAATAGAAGAATCAACATTCGCAAGGAACAAAAACTATCTATAAGAAACAAAAAAAATTCATCTTCGCTGTTCCCACACGTTCTAATGACCGGTCACAGCAATAATTTTGTAGCACTTTTATTTTGCTCCAACTTTATTGACTGTGTACAATTAATTCAATCTGCTTCGTAAATGATGTTGACATTATTTTTGGAACCGTTATCAAAAAAGGCCGCTACACCCTGTGAGTAAACAGAAAAAAATTCCAATTAACTCCATGATTTATGGGAAATACCTTTCCTAAGTTTTCCTAATACTATTTGCTGTACCGACATTCTCATGTTTCAGTATTCCTATAAATAATATTTCATACGAATCGTATTGAATCAAAATTTGTTGCTATTTTCCTATCTAGTGCTAGTCTGTTCAACATTTTATATGTTGTTGTCATTGTTGATATTTCCTAAATTAGGTATCCGAGATTTGCTATCGATTTTTCTTTTAATGACCTTGCTCGCCATCTAGCGAACTATAGACGGACTATTTTAGATTGGCAGGAACAATCAAACGTAAACAGCTCAATCACTAAACTCAGGAACTCATAAAATCGAAAATAAATACATTTCACAAACTAATTTCAACAAAATGAAAGAATAAATTCCCAGTACACATAATCTATTATTACCTTTTTCCTTAATACAATTACAATTGTCCAATGAAATCATTGCAAGGGAAGAGTAAAAAAACTACCAGAAAACATAAAAACCATTTATTCACCATGGATGAAATATAAATTGGATACTGATGGAGGTGACCCTCAGCTTATGTCATTATTATTACACACATTTTGTTTTTTTTATATAATTTTAACATGTGTACCATATCCCATAATGAGAAACGTATTTTTTATTTATGTATTTTGGGTAGGTTTGGAGAGAAAATATGTTTGGCTCACATTTGAGGCGTGATTTTAGAACTTATTCCCAATTATCGGGTGCATGCAAGCAAAACCGCGAGCAACAGCTAATAATATATATATTTTTAAAATGTGCTCGGCTCGGCATCATTAACAAAAATATGTTTTTCAGTTCATGATTTTATGTTAGAGGGCGCCATATTCAATTTAATGTGACGTCACATAACCTATAACCTGCGGACAATCAAGACTCTTCCAACGATACCTCATTTGTTAAATTATGATAAGTAGTTTAGAAGTTATGAGGGAACAGATGAACATACATACCAACATACCCACATACATACCGGTCAAAAACATAACCCTCCTTTTTGCTTCGCCGTAGACTGGTAAAAAATAACTCATATGTTATTTGTCGAAATTAATTGAAAGTATTATGTTTCTCAAAGATACGTAACCAAAAAGCACCTCATACTTTTTGGCATAGTTGTTGAATATTAAACTTATTTTTTACTTTTTAGTGCGTTAAGAGCGCGTTCTTTAGTTTTTCAAATATATATTTTTTTTATATTTCTAACTTGAATTAAAAAGGATCACATAACATTCAAAATTAGAAAAAATATTGTCGCTCGTTACAAAAAATAGTGCTTTTCCCAACTGGTTGGACAAATAACTATTAAAATCTTCTGTATCCCCAATACACATTTTTATAATCAATGGAATAATTTCTTCCTCTTTTATATAATCCTTGGTGTTCCTCAAGATCTTGTTGTAAACCGTTCTTTTCATATTCTAGAAAACCTTCTCTGAAGAAACATCATCTGAAGAAGAAAGACGACGTAGGAAACGCAGTTTCCATATGAGACCGTACAAGTCTAACGAGCCTACCGAAATCGTCGACAGGCTTCAACAGATGGAATACCTACTGGAAGAAATGGAATCGAAGGGTTCGGAATACGAAGGGAACAACTCAACTGATAAAAACCCGAAACATGTGGTGGTGATTATGCAAAATGATGACGAGTATCTGGGACGGCCGAAACGAAGTTCATACCTTGAAAACAATCATCAGGAACCTACCGGGTTTCTCAACCGAGTGAAACGATTGGAGGGAAAGATGGAAGATGTAGAAAAGTATAAGAAAGGCCAGATGCATGAGGAACAAGCAACTAGTCAAGCAGGGGTACTGCAGAGTGACATTTCATTGAATGTAAGCGAAAACTTTCTATTAGAAAAAAAAAGATAGGTATCTGCGCGTTGTTCAAGTGCTTTCCATTGCATTTGGCGGAATTCGGTTCAACATGCTAATCCACCACAAAATTTCAAAATCGGTAGTTTCCGAGATAGGGAGCTTTAAAGAACAGAGCTTATTTTTTCTCTGGTTTTCGAGCGCTCTTATTTCTGCTGCTTGGGATACAATTTGGCTTTTGGACCTGGAACGCGACCATAAAATGTTTACCATTAGTTTCATGAGGCGCTACTATAGTTATGAAATGAAAGACATATTCCAAGATTTTTAATTGATCTATTCACGTGAAAGGAGAATAAAAAATCGAAAGTACCATTTTACACAAATGGTACCGAAAGTAGCTATTTTCGGGACGATTTTTTTCTCTTTCGAAACGATTTCTTTACTTTCGGGACGATTCTTGTTACTTTCGGGACGAGATTGGGTATCTATGTAGGCGGCTTTGACAATAACATGAACTTTGTATTTTATTATGACAGCGCTTGTCATGTAACATTGGTGTGTGTTTTTTCGCTTTTCAAATCAAAAAATGGAAATCAGTAGTGAAAGTGAGGCTGGAATGATTCCACATTAGATAAGTGAATCTGCTGAAGCGGCTACTTAGGAATTATTGCCGGTAAAGTCGGGAGAGGTATGAATTGGTCTACAATTTATTTCAAAATGGAGCAATGATAAAAATGTTCATACTATGAATGAACAAGTGATTCTTGCATATTTAATGGATTTAAAGGAGAACCTTTGTCGTCATTGGAGAAAATAATATTTCTTCATACGGAAAATATTTGTCATTACGTCAAGCAAACACACCACATCGTAGATTATTTGTTTACTATAAACACGGAAAATGTACTATACAACCTATTGGTATTCACACTTTTGGAAAAATATCCTTCACAATTCTTGAATTTCTTAAATTACCGAATCCCAAAGAATACACCGGGCACTGTTTACGCAGGAGCTCAACCACTTTACTCGCTGAAAGTGGTGGTAGTATAACCAACTTGAAGAGACACGGAGGATAGAAATCAACCAATGTAGCAGAGGAATACGTAGAAAATTCTTTAAGAAACAAAATTCACATAGCTTCACAGATTAAAAAGGGCCGTAACGAAATTAATATTTCGAAAATCAGTACAATAACTGATGTGTCTAATTCTAATTTCAACACTGCCACTTCTGTAAATATCCCTAATATAAGTAATTGTCATAATTGTGTAATTCATATTCATAAGTAATGTAATCATGATAGTGATTGTTATATGTAATTGTCTATATAAAGTTCATACGTTATTATCCATCGATATCCTTTTTAACATACAAAACGGCTACAGAAAAAATATTGTACGTAACACCATCCAAAAGTGATTTTACGGGACTCACAGGATTCCAGGACTTGCCTACGGCTCGTCCTGGAAAGTCCCTACTCTTCCCGTAAAATATCACTTTCGGAACTTGTTACGTAAATTACTATTAATTGATATCATCATAATCTAATAAAATAATGAGAATATAGTCTACCAACTCCTTCTTTTTTGTGATTGCCTTATTTAACGTCGGCCTATTTCTGCGACCAGGGCTAAACACTGACGCCGGTGAGCACACTCCCCCCAACCGGAAATTTTGCCGAATCCTCTGTTGTTTCAGAAGTAGGGTTCTTTAACGAGCTCAACATATTTGAACTCGGGGCCGCCACCTTAACGTCCCCTCCGAAGGTCGGCATATCTATCGCTTATCTCGTGCTCTTTGATAAGACGCCTGCAGCTGCGGATATGCTACAGTTGTTAGGGCATTTAACGCGCAGCTTCCTTGCCAGGTGGTTACCCATTCAAGTACTAAGCGCGCCCGACGTTGCTTGGCTCAGATATCTATAAGACTCTCGTCAACCTGACCAGCCGCCGGTGCCCAGATCAGATTGTTATCTGATTTTCTATTTACTATATGGAGGAATAAGACAATCAGACAGAAATCATTTGTTATATTGGTATATTACCATGTGTCTCTAATAATCCAACAACACGGAATTTGACGAGATGTTGAAGGATGATATTATCGAACCATCGAAGAGCGCTTGGTCATCTCCCGTTCTTCTGGTGAAGAAAAGAGATGACACCTATAGATTCTGTGTGGATAACCGAAGGTTCAACGCAGTCACTGAGAGAGATGGTTATCTTCTCCCGAATGTCTCCAATACTTTGACAAACTACGCAATGCCCCTATTTCTCGTCGCTCGACATGAAAGTGATTACTGGCAAGTTCCAGTAGCCGAAACGTCGAGACCACTGTTCCAGGCCGTGGATTGTTCCAATTCAAGCGGATGCCTTTTGAATTTTATAATTGGCCAGCTACGTGGCAGAGACTCATAGATTGTACCTTGAGCCCTGAACTGGAACCACATGTATTTGTTTATCTGGACGATGCAATGGTCGTTACGCAGATCTTTGAGAAGCATCTTACTGTTTTGGAGGAAGTGTTCAAGAGGCTACGAGAGGCAAATCTTACCGTTAGTAGGAAGAAATGCCAGTTCTGTCGACCCGAAATGAAATATTTGGGTTATGTGGTGGACAGAAATGGGTTTTATGTAGATCCCAATGAAGAAATGTTATTACAGATGACAAAATGTATAATTACATATATTTTTGTTTTATATAACAAGTTGATACCCAGGAGATTATATGGAGAACATACATAGAAAGTAGGCTCCAAAAAAATGAATTTTGAATACATTTGATACTTTTGTATATTTCGGAGGACGTCAATTGAATTTGAAATATGAGCGGTTCCACTGATACTAGATACCGTAATTTTGAGTTGATTGAACTAAAATATATCATTTTGAGATATTTCAAAGGGATGTGATTTCGAATACAAAACAAAATACCTATTTCAAGCTATTCGACAAGATTTTTTCAATATATTCGACATGGCATCTGCCAGAAATCCTTGATATTTGGTTGTTTTTCAATATTTGATTTTTTCTATTTTGTTATGAAAAATTTAGGGTTAGTTTATGATTGTTCAACGGAGATAAGGAAATTTTTAGATCACTATCAATAATTTCTTCAATTGTTATTCGTCCGCGTGGAATTTGTATTTTTTCCCAACTTTTTTTTTGTGTTGTCCTGTTTCCCGTTATGCCGTTATCTCGTTTGGGTGGCATAATTGATTTGACAGCGAAAGTAATGCTTTGTGACGACTTTTACAAATTCACTGACCACTTTTCACCCCTTCAGGGATAGAATTTCCAGTAACATGATTTCTCTGTTCATAACAGAGTACCACGACACTAATTTTCATAATCCTAACTCGAAAACTAACGGTAGTCCTATACTCTATACTCTATACTCTCTATTTCTTTGGCCGAGTATGTCTTTTCAATGATTAAAGCAAACATTGTAGAAAATTGATTGTCGATTTGTCTGCTTGATAGGCAAACTGTTTTTTGTGAAGCGGTCTATCCAAGAGGAGTTCACGTCTCATATGAACGTATATAGTTGTCTCCATTGTTTTTAGGAGAAAGGAGTTGAGACTGATTTACCCCCTTTAGGGGTAAACAAAGACCTCAAATACCAATTTTTATGATCCCAACTCAAATAGTAACGGTCCTTCTTCTATACACACTTCCAACCCCCATTTAGGGTTGAATTATTTTCTCGTCCCTTTTTGCACCCCTTTGGGGTTGGAATATCGAAATAATCTATGTCAGTTTGGGAATGCGTTGTAAAAATTTCAGCTCCTAGCGGTTTAGTCTCGGCATTGATCGTCAGTCAGGATATGTAACTTTATATGTTTAGATTGAAATAGGTCCAAGAATGGAACTTTGTGGTACACCACATGCTATATTTATCAATAAACTCTTTCCATTCAACAAATGATTTTCAAACCATTCATAGATGAATTATTAAAGCAATGAAAATTTGTCCATTTTCAACTGGAGCCAGTTGAATATTTGCGATCAAATCTAATATAGTATAAGAAAATAAGGAACTTTGGAGTCTTCTTCACAAGAATTCAATATGAATTGAAACAATTGGTAGACCACAAGCGAAAAACAAATACTTTCCTGGCAAATACCACGCAGAACGTTGAATGATATTCACCTGAAAATCTATGCAAACTTCCATAGAAAGTGAAAATTGATTGCAAATGTTTTTTTCTGATAAACTCGATTATGTTTAATTTATGCCAGGTCCGCCTAACGATCCGTATACCGGCCGAAGCGAGACCCAACATAAATGAAAACACCATCAAGCTTACATCACCGCCGGAAAAAGTTACTTTCAACCGGCGGTACCTAGTGACAGAAAGAAACACTCCATACTATTCCCCTATCTCAATAGGATTCTATAAAAATAGGATTCCATCTCGGTAGGAGTGGCTGAATGCCCGACTGGCGTGTATATGAAACAAGAAAGCCATATTGAGTGTAATATAAGAAAATAAGGAACTTTGAAGTCTTCTTCACAACGAATTCAATATAAATTGAATCAATTGGTAGACTACAAGCGAAAAACAACTACTTTCCTGGCAAATACCACGCAACGTTCTGCGTGGTATTTGCCAGGAAATTAGTTGTTTTTTGCTTGTGGTCTACCAATTGTTTTCGGATCACTGACTGATGATAACTCCGTACTGATGAGAGCCAAAAGCCTGAAACCGGTAGGTGGACCTGTCATAAATTAAACATAATCGAGTTCATCAGAAAGAAACATTTGCAATCAATTTTCATTTTCTGTGGAAGTTTGCAAAGTATTTGCCAGGAAAGTAGTTGTTTTTCGCTTGTGGTCTACCAATTGTTTCAATTCATATTGAATTCATTGTGAAGTAGATTTCAAAGTTCCTTACATTCTTATATTAATTACACTTCACATGGCTTTCTTGTTTGATATACACGCCAGTCGAGCAGTCAGCCACTCCTACCGACTTGGAAGCCTATTTATATGGAATCCTATTGAGATAGGGGAATAGTATGGAGTGTTTCTTTCTGTCACTAGGTACCGCCGGTTGAAAGTTACTTTTTCCGGCGTACCTATAGGTGATGTAGGCTTGATGGTGTTTCCATTTATGTTGGGTCTCGCTTCGGCCAGAGGTCTGCTGATCTCTGACTGGTGATTACTATGTACTGATGAGGCCCAAAAGCCTGAAACCGGTATGCGGATTGTTAGGCGGACCTGGCATACATTAAACATATTCGAGTTTATCAGAAAGAAACATTTGCAATCAATTTTCATTTTCTTTGGAAGTTTGCATAGATTTTCAGGTATCATTCAACGTTCTGCGTGGCATTTGCCAGGAAAGAAGTTGTTTTTCGCTTGTGGTCTACCAATTGTTTCAATTTATATTGAATTCGTTGTGAAGAAGATTCCAAAGTTCCTTATTTTCTTATATTTCACTTCATATGGCTTTCTTGTTCAATATAGTATATTTTGAATTGATGTGGCCGATACTTGATGAAAATCTATATCAAAGTAAACAAAAGACTCTCACTTCACTGAATAATGTTCATTAAACTGGATTTACAAAACCACGAGACGTGTTTCGTTATACAATACCTTCTTCAAGTGGAGATAATACTATTACCTCCTCTGGAGATAATACTACTATACAACTCGAAGAAGTGATTGTATAGCGAAACACGTCTCGTGGTTTTGTCAACCTATTAGTGAGTGTATTTTGTTTACTTTAATATAGTAGATTCAGTGTCACTGGATCTACTTAGGTAATCCAATAGTCTTTGATTCCTTATTATCTCAATAATTTTTCAAAAGATTGATGAAACTGATACAGGTCGATGATTACCTACTTAAAATCTGTTCACATGTCATTAGGAACAATGACAGTTTCAAATGAACTTTTGATTATTCGACTCAAACAAAGGGGATAATTCAGTTACAACCATTCTTACAATTTTTACACTGATATAAAACCAGCCGAATTTTGCCATGAAGAATTGGTATGGTATTGTTTAATTCTCAGACGTAGTGTGTTCTCAGAACATTCTTCTTCTTCCAATTATTTTAGCCTTTTCCCTTTCTAGAATTTGGCCATTTCAGGGGACCTCGTGCGATTCAACCTCACTTGCTCCCTTCGTAGGGCACCCTTGATGTCTCACTCGAAATGATTCCACGTGTTCCCGAATATTTTTAACAACAAATAATCGTATGCAATGCACGTTGAACGGCAACATATATGATACAATCTTCTTCCGACTTTCACACGTCAAAGTACCCATTCTTCCGACAAATCCGTTGTCATTCGGCCTGGGTACCGGCGTAGAGAATGAGTAGCCTGATAATTTTCAAAAACAATTGTTCACAACATTTTTTAATGCACGTCAATAACGGCGGGACTATCACTAACATATCCTGACAACCATCCCCCACGTGGCCTTCTCGTTCCTTCTTCACCAGCAACACTGATGGATGTGTGCTCGCTACTACATCGGAGACGGAAGTCTCTTAGAACATTGAATGAATCGTTTATAATTTTTGACAATCATCAACTGAGTTGAATGGTATACTAAGTGATAAACTAGGCCCAACACTCATGAAACATTTATTGAATTTATCAGACATTTTTATCGGATATATCCTAATATGTCCTCTGCTTGATATATTTCACATTAGATTCCTTATCATTTTGTCCATGATATAATAATTGATTTGAATTTCTCCACATTAATTTTGGTGAAACATTCAGAAATTCAGGGGTATAATAGTTACATTTTGCTTCTATTAGTGTTTGTTATCAGTAGTAATATCCCTAGGATATTGATAATTGACGAGATAATTTTATGACAATCGAAAGCTGATTCCTTCCGACGGATATCCGGCGGAAAATTTTTTAACAAAAAAATTTATAACTCAACACAATGAAACATTTATTTATTTATTAAAAGTACAGTTAGTGAAGGTACAATTATTAAAATTTAACTCAACATTAGATTCGTTGCTGTTCTCTACTATAGAAGATCTATTACCACGCCTAATATTTATGTTCTTGTTGTGGTGTTCTTGATCGAGATTTGAGTATGGTTTTATAGAATTTTGATTGCTATGACCAGTAATTTTCAGCAATTGTTCTTCTACGCCACTTTTTGCCAGTTCGCTAACATCAGTTGATCTATTCGAGTGATTTGTTATCTTTTTGTCCTTTACATTCAAGCCAATTGCCTCAGCAGCAGATTTAGTCCATCCATTTATTGTATTTCTTCCAACAGGTATATTATCGTACCATTTGTCAGTTTCATTTTTCCAGTGTCGATTTGGTTTTAAGAACAGTCGTGGTGAGGTAATATTGTCGCCTCGTTTTGATATCAGTTTATGGAAAAGACGTATAGGGCAGCTTTGTCTTTCACTATTGGAAACCAACCATTTACTACTTGTACAGCTTTTAGAACCACCTTGGCACGTTTTACTGAACATCGGATTGTATTAAATGCGATTTGTTGGAGAGTCATCGTTATTTTTATCGATTTGAAAAAAATCCACCAGACAAGCAACTGCGCTAATTCTACAGCAGCAATATGGTAAAATTTACGCATAAGACCTTCAGGAGTATTTTCATCTTATAGCAATATTAACAGACAAATTTAACGAAACTGAATTGGACTTACGTTTACATGGATCTGCTTGTAGTTTCTTCCTGATTGCATCGCGGGCATCTCGGGCTGGTTTAAATACTGTATTGTTAAACGGGTCAATCATAATATTATAGTCATTATAGTACTTTTCTTGCAAAAGTTTGCACGAAACGTTCCACATTGTATTCAACGTTGCTTCTTTAAATTCGGTCCCGTCTTTCTTTCTCATATTGACCGCCCAATCTTTTAGTATCAACGCCAATTCTTCTAAGCTTCTATGTTCATTTAATTCTCGTTCGCAGCAAAATTCCATAAATATTCCCCAAATATATTTGTGACTGTAGGTTGTATTTCTGGGAATTTTTTCTTTGATTAGCGCATTTATACTTTAAACATTGGCATTGCCAAAACGTGACATTTTGAAATTTATTTGGAATGAAGTTGTCAAACTCAATCGTGTTGTCATAGTGATTGATAATTGCACTGAATGCAATTATCAGTGTAATGTTGACATGATTGGGTGAAATTGTTTCATATGACACAAAATGACAAAATTTGAATGGTTGTTAGAACTGTCAAAAATTTTTCATTAAAATGGTTTTGGAAAAATTATATGCTAGGAAATTATTTCCTTCCGGTCTTGAGTTTCATTCTTCAATTAATGGAATGAAACTAATTTTAAAAAAATTAAACATTTTGTACCACTGGATATAAAAGCTTCAGTGATTATATCATGAAGTTTATTGGGATTTTGATATCTGTCAAGTCTTCATGAGTTTTGTTCGTTCAGAAAAACAAATGCTATTTTACAATCTGTTGTTTTCAGCCCTTGTCAGTCAATTATTAGTCAAAGAGGAGTAAAAAATCTTGTAAAAAAATTGGGGGACATGACTGAGAAAATATACAAATTTGATCCAGGAAATACACACAATAACAGACTTTAGCTAATTCAGTTTCAAATATTAGACATCATTGATTCAATTGTATCTGTTCCTTGAAAACTGTCATTTGGGCCCAATGGTGTTCCATTATTTCTGTTGAAGAATATAATTTCACTATGGCAACACCACTTCGTATATTTTTTTCAACTTGACACTGGGCAGCAGTGAGTTTCTTGAATGTTGGAAAAAACATCTGATCCCAATCCACAAACCTGGGAAGAAGGATAAAGTTCAAAACTATCGAGTAGTTTGCAACCAATTTGAGATCGTTTAGTTCAGGAAAGGTCAAAAACAACAAAGTTCGTACTATATAGGAATTGAATGCCTAGGAAAGGAGATCTCAAGTTAACTCTATCTGCTCAGACTTTTCGAAAGCGTTCGATATAGTTAACCATGCTCTTTTATTAACAATATTCCTTGCTCTAGGAATCGATGGAAATGTTCTAATGTGGTCGGTCACATAATATTCAATTTGTTAAATATCTATTGTCTATCATTTCTCCAAACTGTGGAGTTCCGCAATGATCTACTTTTCTTGCATATACTAATCGATGGTGGCATTAACTTACCTGACCTCTTGTTGATGGTTCAATTCAATTTGGATAGGAGAAGTTGAATATTGAATTTGTTTAAAGTTCCTTGTCCAACCGAATATGGCCCGCAACAATTGGAATATCAAAAACAGCAAATGCATTTCCAATTCCACTGAACTCTTTCAATGCATCCTATTATGTAGTTGAAATGCATAATATTTGTAGTTTTAGTGTCTATTATTTTCAAAATTTCGACTTGTCCGCAAATACATAAAATCAAACACTCATTCAGCTGCCTGCTCAAATTATAAATTAATTTAATTCACTTATTTTTTTTTCCAGGACAATGCTGAAGTTTCAAAAGAGCGTTTGAAACGTGAAGATAACCTTGCTGGAGGAACTGATCTTCTCGAAATAACCGAGAATGATTTCAGGGGTTACAAAAAAGACATGAAGAAGCATTTCAAGGATTTGAAACATATGATAGAAGAGGATAAGTTGAGATTCGAAGAGAAAAAGAGACAGAATCAGATGAGACTTCTACAGATGAAGAAGAAACAGGAGCTTGCACTAGCAAAGGAAGCAGAAGAAGTAATATCAAGGGTTCAGGAGAATGAAACTGAAAGTGAAAACAACCTGTTAGAAAATCTTAGAACGATAAAGGAAAATTTGGAACATAAGAAAGAGGAGTTTGATGAGTTATTGATGGAAGATTTGAAGATATCAAACGAGGAGAAGAAAGATGAAATAATAACGAAAATGAATTTTGGAAACAAAAAAATATTGAATAATATGAACAAAGATAGTGGGAACCACACTGATGGTAAGCAAACAGTTGGAAAAAAATTCTACTTCAAAGAATCCAAAAAAGTGTATATTGATAAAAACTTAGGAAATAGCCCAACTGATGAAGATGGGGATACCGTAAAAGTTGTCAAGAGATCAATTTTTGATTCCAACAACATCTTTGGTAACTACCAACCCATAACACCAGGTCTAAGAATGTGGAAACCTTCCGATATATTCTCACTGAGAAAGGACTACATCAACCTCATCAACCCCAATAAACTGATCCCGCCAAACGATCTCTACGCTTTCAGGAACATTTTCGATCAGAACAAATTACTCACGTTGAGAAAGAGGAGTATAGACGATAGCATGGGAGACCGCGAAAATGAAATAGACTCTGATTTCAATGCGATAAGAAAGGAAAGCGGCTATTCCCGCCCCAACTTGAATTTGAAAAATGGCGACTATAAGTTCTTGCTACCAAATAACGATGAGTTTGAAGTATCGGCAAATGATGGAGTCACCGAGATGAAATTTCTTCACCACGAGGAAAATGTGAAGCCTAAACTCCATGAAGATATAAGAGTTTCATTGGTATCGAAGGATTTTGGGGATGGTCTGATGGAAGGATCGAAGAAGAAGGATGAACCAAAGGAAACACATGACTCAATAAGCCACAGCACAAAAAAAGATGTCCATGTCTTTGGCAAAGAAGATCCCAAGGACGCCGCACTTACTGAGGATTCGTTGTTCTCCTACTTTTTCAAGAAAGATCCATCAGAAGAGAGGGATGAAGATCATGACCTGGAAGGAAAGAAGGTGATGTCAAGTCACAGCGAACATGAATATGATTTTGTTCCCCTTTCGAGAAGTCGACTGAAGATTGGAAAACATGGTGGTCCGTTATTTTCCCTTCTTTTCGAAGATGATTCTTCGCAAGAGATTGATTCTAAAGAAATAATGAAGCCCCATGATGATTTAATTCGAGTCGTGGAGGATGGAGAACCAAAAGATTTTCTGCAAGATCCGTGGTTATCAAATATTTTTAACAACATTCCATTGAAAGAAAAAATTGAGAATAATGATTCTGAAGAAGTGAGAGAAACAAACCACAGTAGGCTGAAACACGGTTCTGATCAGGTTTCAGGGAAAGATGAACCTAAGGGCGATGCTGTTACTGGACATTCATCAGTACCAAATACAATGAAATACAATTCTCTGAAGGCAATAAATCATTCGGAGGAAGAATCGAGAAATTGTTCAAATCTCCAATCGAAGACAGATGGTAATATACAGGTAATACCGCTGAAGCAAGAGAAGGTGGTTTTTGATGATCTGATAGGTACCCTGACAGGATTTTTCTCCAAAATTACTAATCAAATACAAACTTTGGGCAATATTTGGGGATAATGTAGAGTATTTACATTGATTTTAACTCAAAAAACTCAATGGAGTTGTATCTAGTTTAGTAGATTTAGGTTTTTTACTTTTGTATCTTATGAATTTCTCTGATTTTCATTTGAAATCTGATTTGTACTGTTATATGGTTCCTTATAATAAATCATGAAAATGTATTCCTTCATTTATTTATTTAGATATACTTGAGGATATGAGCCTTTCGGTGGAAGTTCTCGTTTTCTTCAACATGAAAATTAATGAAAATCTTATAATAGAATCCGGCTAAGTCTATAATAAATATAAACAAAAAAAAATGTTTGAAAAATTAACATAACTACCATGTTCTATTCTTCAACTGAAAAATGATAAACCGCTATTCGTCATGAGAATAAAATGCCAAATTTTTAAGCATTATTTTTGTTCTTAGCGCATTGTTCGTAAATTCTTTTAAGATATAAAAAAAAATTACACCGATACAGATAAAAAATCTGATTTGTTCGCAATCTTGTGTTTCAAAAATTAAATAACCCATTAACGTTATGATTAAAAAGACAAAACACAATCCAATTTTAATAAATAAATTGAAGCGCAGATATCACCAAGGTAACATTTGTAACAACCTGTAGTTTAGTTGATTTGCTTTTCATATTTTGTTTGTAAAATAACCTGAATCTTTCAGCTGCGGATGGTATTTATGAACTCGCCCCGTAATATAATTTCAATCAGAACGATAGCCTTACGGGTCCATACGCAAGCGTACAGATGAAATTAAATTCATAAACGAACCTAATGATTAGGCAACCGACAGGGCAGGCGCTCTTGGAATATACAGTGCGGTCCATAGGTATGGAATGAATTCATTTTCAGCGTTATTGTTTGAAAAACCTGAAACAGGTCGATTTCTATTGTCAATTTGACAATTCACAGTGTGAAAATATTACTCCCTTCTTGCACCCAGTCTGAATTATGAGCTACCCCTCAAAAAATTTAAATGAGAAGGGGGTCGTGTGGCACCTTGTTCGAAAGGGCTTTTTATTCTCTGTTCAGCAATATTGAGTTTTTCAAATTTGGTGCAATCAAAACCAACAAAATTTTTTGAGGGGATGCTCATAATTCTGAGGCGGTGCAAGAAGGGGGTGATATTTTTATAATGTAAATTGTCAAATTGACAATAGAAATCGACCTGTTTCAGGTTTCTTTGAACAAATACATAATGAATGAATTTATTCCATACCTATGGAACACACTGTATATTTACAAATTTGAATATCGCAGCGAGCCGCCTAACTATTTCTACTTTGTATTCTAATGTTGCAAAAATCTGTTTAGTCTAGCGAGAGAAACAAAGGCTCCTTTCACAACCTCTTTTCGCTCCCACGACTCTACAAAAATGTTGAAAAGGCACGCTTTTCATGGCGTTCCTAGATAGGGGATCACGAAAACGAAGCCAGTGGATGAGACACGCAGAAAAAGCTTGAAGGAACGGGTAGGTCGTGGAGTTTTGTCTCCGCGAAGCGAATTGTATTGGTTGAGTACCCTTCTGAGGGAAATAGGACAGGAAAGGGTCCAGGCGGTGTTCCAAGCGGTACGTTTGAGTTTGTTTTTGAGACTTCCAAGCGGTACTTAGGAAAGGTAACGGGAGATTTCAAACGCAAAGGTTATTAGAGTTTTTTTCTCGAATTGTTGAAACACAACGTTTGAAGATAATCGTCTAATAGAATACAAACGTACCGGACTCTACCGAAAAATTTAGGTTCATTCACGGAATAGCGTGATAAGCGAGTAATCGGAATATTTGAGTTTAGACGCGACGCTCTAGCCGAGGTTTGGCGCGAAAACAAGCTTCGAAATCGCGTATGTTTGTCAAAGTGATCAAAAAAATAATAGAAAACCGACTTCTGATGAGATGAGTGACCTTATTTGGGATTACAGGAAGAATCTACGAGAACATCTTGGATCCACAGTATAAGTAGTAGGTTATTTTTAGGGTTATGGGCATTTATGACGTTATTTGATATTCGGGTGATTCCAATACAGTCCAGAAATGCTTCATATCTAAATTATAATTCGAAATCAAGTAGCGAGAAGATTCTCGCATATATTGTTGACCCAAATAGGAAAGGGGATCTAACCCCGGTTCAGGACACAAACTACGGGCGAGTTCTGAGTGTCGTTTGAAGAAAATGGCGAAAGAACATTTTTGTATATAAGTTTTGTATATGACCTTTATTATCAGATGCAGAGAAATCTGATATCAACACTATTTGTTCACAGTTCATCATGAAGCAATCGTTTATTCACCCATATTTTCACTCGAATATATTTGTTTTAGTCTAGTGTTATTATTTGTCGGTCAGAACGGCGTAACAACTTTGCGAACCTGGAGGCAGAATCTCAAACCCTCAACTAACCAAACTTTGAAGGAAGAATCACAAACAAGATTAGACATTGCTTTTAGCCGAATTCACTACCGATCGGATGATCAGGTTATGAAATCTGGTGGCAATTAACCTGAAATAATGAAATTCTAGCCACCTTCCGTGGCTAGGTTGGGATTACAGGAAGAATCTACGAGATCATCTGGGATCCACAGCATAAGTAGTAAGTTATTTTAGAGGGTTATTGGCATTCATGACATAATTTGATATTTGGGTGATTCGAATACAGTCCAGAAATGCTTCCTATCCAAGTTATAATTCGAAATCAAGTAGCGAGAAGATTCTCGCATATGTTGTTAACCCAAATAGGCAAGGGGATCTAACCATGGTTCAGGATACAAACTACGGGCGAGTTCTGAGTGTTGTTTAAAGAAAATGGGGAAAGTACATTTTTGTATATAAGTTTTGTATATGACCTTTATTATCAGATGCAGAGAAATCTGATATCAACACTATTTGTTCACAGTTCATCATGAAGCAATCGTTTATTCACCCATATTTTCACTCGAATATATTTGTTTTAGTCTAGTGTTATTATTTGTCGGTCAGAACGGCGTAACAACTTTACGAACCTGGAGGCAGAATCTCAAACCCTCAACTAACCAAACTTTGAAGGAAGAATCACAAACAAGATTAGACATTGCTTTCAGCCGAATTCACTACCGATCGGATGATCAGGTTATGAAATCTGGTGGCAATTAACCTCAAATAAAGAAATCCTAGCCACCTTCCGTGGCTAGGTTGGGATTACAGGAAAAATCTACGAGACCATCTGGGATCCACAGCATAAGTAGTAAGTTATTTAAAAGGGTTATGGGCATTTATGACATGATTTGATATTTGGGTGGTTCGAATACACTCCAGAAATGCTTCCTATCCAAGTTATAATTCGAAATCAAGTAGCGAGAAGATTCTCGCATATGTTGTTGACCCACATAGGCAAGGGGATCTAACCCCGGTTCAGGACACAAACTACGGGCGAGTTCTGAGTGTCGTTTGACAAAAATGGCGGAAGTTCATTTTTGTATGTAAGTTTTGTATATGACTTTCATTATCAGATGCAGAGAAATCTGATATTTACACTATTTGTTCACAGTTCATCATGAAGTAATCGTTTATTTACCCATATTATTACTCGAATATATTTGTTTTAGTCTAAATAGTGTTATTATTTGTCGGTCAGAACGGCGTAACAACTTTGCGAACCCAGAGGGAAAAATCAGAACCTGAATTAACCAAACTTTGAAGGAAGAATCACGAACAAGGCTAGACATTGCTTTTAGCCGAATTCACTACCGATCGGAAGATCAGATGATGAAATCTAGTACCAAACGTAACTTTGACGCAATTAACCTCAAATAATGAAATCCTAGCCACCTTCCGTGACTAGGTTGGTGGGTGAGTGGCCTCTCGCAAGAGAGGTAGCTGCCAATTATATCTTTCATTGTCCACTTGTTGGATAAAATCAGATATATATTTTTCTAATAACTTTTAAAAGAACAAACAGCCAATAGTAGAGTGGCCTGTTCGTTACAAGTGGTTACTAGAGGTGGGATATTTTTTTTATATAATTTTTCAGACAAAACTAGGCTAGGCTAGAAATTAACCTTTTTATTACAAGCTTTTATTTAACTTGCTTCGATCGTATGTCATTCTGTCATTCTTTCCGGTTCAAAATTTGTAATCCATTTTTGGAGCACTTCCGATTGAGGTGAAATTTGGCAGGTGTCCATAATTCCGGTGACAATGCATTATGAAATGTTTGTTAAAGAAAAAAATCAAAATGGCGGACGAGTTTTGTGATTATGATACGATTCGGGGTCGGATATTATGAATTTTTTGTCAAAATTTATAAATTTAAGATGGAGGCTCCAAAATGGCGGAGGAGTTTTGTGATTATGGTCCGATTCTATTCAAAATTTGTATGTGGGGGTTTTCAGAGTCGGAGATTATGAATTTTTCTTCAAAGGCGTACTTTTTTAAAGACAAGCTTTTATTCAAATGCAATAAAACGTAAAAAATAATTGCTTTGGATGTGTGACGTAGGTTATTCCGTGAGTTATAGATTCAAAAGCTTGTCGCTTTTGTATTCGAACTGAAAGATTTGCGCGACAAGCTCTTGAATCTATAACTCACGGAATAACCTACGTCACACATTCAAAGCAATTATTAGGAGATTTTATTTATTACAAGATTTCATTTAGTTTCATTTGTTAGTTCGTTCGTTCGTTTGTTAGTTTGGTTCAAATCTTGCAAGTGAATTTTGACCGACTTCTAGTCGTCCGATTGATTTGAAATTTGGCAGGTGTTCATAGTTCCGGGACCCTGCATTATGGAATTTTTGTTATAGAAAAAATCAGAATGGCGGCTCCAAGATGGCGGACGAGTTTTGTGATTATGGTCCGATTCGATTCAAAATTGGTATGCGGCGGTTTTTGCGATCGGACATTTTGAATTTTTGGTCAAAATGTATGAATTCAAGATAGCGGCCGCAAGATGGAGGACGAGTTTTCTGATTATAATCATATTTCATGCAAAATTGGTATGTGGGGATATTATGGATTTTTTGTCAATATCTATAAATTCAAGAAGGCAAGAATTTTGTGATTATGGTCAGATTCTATTCAAAATTGGTGTGGGAGTTTTTGGGGTCGAAGATCATGATTTTTTTCAGCTCAAAACTTACAGGAAAGATGCTCTATTCGAAACGAACAGATTAAGGCGAACTAACTAAAAAGCAATAAATAGAATAACTAATAAAAAACCTTTTTAAAGATAATCATTTATTGAAGCCGTATACTAAAACGTATAAAATAAATTTAAGTTATCGTTAACAATGATTTCATAATTTTTTTCTGAATTATTTGGTTTCAGAAAGCATGTCGCGCGAATTGTAATGAAATTAATAATTCGACAAGTTCTTGCCAATCACTGCCCAATCACTGAGCAGGAAACATACCCGCAAGGTTTATTGACGTTTAATTCTTGTGCCCATGACAAAGTTTCTGAGAAAACATAATTAATAAGTTATGGAGACGTAATATTGCGATGTTATTATAAGCGTTGTCACTAATTTAGCCCAAAAAATCATCACAGCTTCATTTCGTACCAAACGAACTTTGACACATCTTTAAAACATCTTTGCGATGTATTATAGCAATGTGTCTTATTTATATCTTTGGGATGTTCTGGTTTCAGAACATTTCAATGCCATGGTTACGTCGAAGATACGTTTGGTTGTAAAGAAATATGACGTAACTGATGCGTTGCAAAAACGTTCTCATCTGGTCTTGTGTTTTGTCTTTGTTTGCTCTAACCTAACCTCAAATTGATTTAGTGCACATTTGACAGATGGTCGACATTGGTTTCGTGCACGTTTGACAGATGGTTGACATTGGAGGTAAAACAACCTTACTTTTCCGATTTATGTTGGAGAATTGAACATTTTTACCTATTTCAAAAAGAATTCAGTAGTTGGATTACATGTTTTATTGTTTGATTCGTAGATGATCATGCCTTTATATTGTTCTGTTGTGAAATGCAATAAAAATGCATCAAAAGACGGCCGAATACGATTTTTCAAGTAAATTGTACATGTTTGTATTTTTGACCCTGTTATCAGAATTCCATCTGCTGTAAGGAATAGAAAACATTGTGAAATCTCCCAGAGAAGGCAAGCAGCCTGGATACATGCCATCAAACGAAAAGACTGGTCTGCTAAGTTAACGAAATATGGTAGAGTTTAGAAAAATCGATTTAAACGGTTTTCTTCACATAAAGGATTCAATATAAAATTGAACCAGAGAAAGGTAGATCTCAGGTGAAAAACAACTACTTTCCTGGCAAATACCACGCAGAACGTTGAATGATATTCACCTGAAAATCCATGCATACTTCCATATAATATCAATGGACATTGAATGCAAATGTTTCTTCTGATAAGCTCGATTATGTTTAATTTATGTCGTGTTCACCTAACAATCCGCATACCGGTTTCAGGCTTCTTGGCCCTCATCAGTACGGAGTAGTCAACCAGCCAAAGGTCCAAAGAACTCTGGCTGAAGTGAGACACAACGTAAACAAACCATCATCGATCTTGTAACACCTATAGGTACGCCGGAAAAGATAAACTTTAACTGGCGGTACCTAGTGACAGAAAGAAACACTCCGAAAATCTCCCACCTCGATAGGTTTCTTAATAAAAGATTCCTTCTCAGTAGGAGTTGCAAGCCCGTCTAGCATATAGTGAGAGATAAGTGCCATGTGAAGTGGAATGAATAGAAAAATCGATTTAAACGGTTTTCTTCACATAAAGGATTCAATATAAAATTGAACCAGAGAAAGGTAATCTCAGGTTTACAAGACGATGATGGTTTGTTTACGTTGTGTCTCACTTCAGCCAGAGTTCTTTGGACCTTTGGCTGGTTGACTACTCCGTACTGATGAGGGCCAAGAAGCCGGAAACCGGTATGCGGATTGTTAGGTGAACACGACATAAATTAAACATAATCGAGCTTATCAGAAAGAAACATTTGCATTCAATGTCCATTGATATTATATGGAAGTATGCATGGATTTTCAGGTGAATATCATTCAACGTTCTGCGTGGTATTTGCCAGGAAAGTAGTTGTTTTTCACCTGAGATCTACCTTTCTCTGGTTCAATTTTATATTGAATCCTTTATGTGAAGAAAACCGTTTAAATCGATTTTTCTATTAATTCCACTTCACATGGCACTTATCTCTCATGGTAGAGTTTGTTCCAGACATTTTCTCTCTGGTAAAGGAAATATTTTGAATCTATTTAATTTATTTATAATATATTTCAGTGAGTCATGAAGAGATAGCCACGATAAAAATAATATTTCTTTTGGCTAATTTTAATAAACACGACTTCCTAATATTGTAGGAGAGCCAGCTTCCTTGAGGGAAGAAACCCATCCCGATTGGGTAACATCCATTAATATGGGATATGAAATCAATCATGGCAAAAGCGTTCTATGTGATAGATATATAAGATTACAGGTATTTCATATGGATATAGTGGTCTGCTGAGGATTTGCTAACCCAAGGATGGAATTTTTCTTTGCATTTTTTTAAAGATGGATTTTTGAACGAAGTTCCTTTACGTGGCTTGTAGTAGGTGTTGACGTAAGAAAAAAGCGTTATGCCCCCTCAATAGGGTATGTTGTACCAATTTATTCAATGAAGTCCAAAGAAGGAATTTGTTTGATCAATTATATTTTCACATTCTAACTTGAAATTCATTGTAGAATATTTGGCTTGCCTTTTTTATGAAATAAATAATTCAACCATTATAAATGTTTTATTTTCAATAATTATGCATATAATCAACATGATTTTCATCACAAGAAATATATATATATATATATATATATATATATATATATATATATATAGGTACATACACAGCCATCGCACACAACACGCAAATTTATTTACGTATAAACTTTATCAGGGACTAAAAGGCCAACTAGTTGTAAGGATGTAAGAGAAAGGAATTGTAAAACAGTTGAAATAAGGGCAAGTTAGTTAGTCATCAGTATAAAAAATATGAAAAAAAAATTATCAATTTTTAATTCCCCATAAAGTTGTTTAAAACAGAAATTTAACAGAATTTTTAAACAATGATACTTCAACTAGAATCTCATGTGAAAAACAATACTAACATATATTTGATTGTGAACGTATATATAGAAACACATAGTTTCCAAAAATGGTTTCACACATTCGCAACAGGGTCTTACGATGAGGAAACAACACTACATATCGTAAAAACAATTGTCAACTGGGTGTGATGAGACTCTGCAGGGCTCAGCTGATTTATTAGTTGGTGGCATCCAAAATGCTTTTCTACCTATCGATGTAACTTCCTCCTGTTTTCGCATTATAAGTTATCAGTATTTTTATAGGTATGATGGTTCACCTTTCCAATGACTAAGATATGAGAATTTATCTGCTTAACATATATTATTTTTCCCCATCCACAAGTTGCTAGATTGTAGGCTTCTAAATTTTTATATGCTTTCATTTCAGTCATTGTGAAAGCACTCTTCGTTTCCACTAAATAATTTACTATATCAGGATACATTATTTTGGGAAAAAGTTAAATATCTGTTGATAATTCTTCGTTTTCACAAGATAGAGATCAATGCCCAATACTACAATTTTCTCTTTATACCGTTCTCGGTGAACATCATCTAAACTTGAATAATATTTTGTCAGGTCCATTGTCACAATATTTCACTCGAAACACAATAAAAACAGTAAAAATGTCGAATAAACGTTCGTTAACAAAGTAAACAAAGCCAAAATGTGAGATTGTTTTACCTCCAATGTCAACCATCTGTCAAATCTGCACGAAACCAATTGGAGGTAAAACAATCTCACATTTCCGCTCGTTAAAGAACGTTTATTCGAAATTTGTACTGTTTTTATTGTGTTTGGAATGAAATATTGTGACAATGGACCTGACAAAATATTATTCCTGTTTGGATGATGTTCACCAAGAACACGGTTTAAAGTGAAAAAAAAATGCTTGCATTTCACAACAGCACAA
The DNA here is from genome assembly GCA_018342105.1 of Gonioctena quinquepunctata. Taxonomy (NCBI): domain Eukaryota; kingdom Metazoa; phylum Arthropoda; class Insecta; order Coleoptera; family Chrysomelidae; genus Gonioctena; species Gonioctena quinquepunctata. The sequence continues at coordinate 73,175 of JAFIRS010003136.1, read as the reverse complement.
TATGAAGGTATGATCATTTACGAAGTGAACAAAACATATGTAATCCAACTACTGAATCTTTTTAAAATCGGTAAAAATTTTCAACTCTCCAACATAAACACATCGGAAAAGTGAGATTGTTTTACCTCCAATGTCGACTATCTGTCAAATGTACACGAAACCAATAAGTGGCTGTATTTCATTTATCAATTATCGATCTCTTGTGAGTTTTTTGAGTGATCAAATTATTAATGATATTTATTACCATCTACAAGAAAATCAATATGTGAAAAAAAAGTTATGTGTCACATCATCATATTGTTTTCTACTAGGAGGGTGATTAATACAATCTCAATATGATGGTTTGATTTGTATGTGGCATCAATTTTGCCAAAAAATTTGCACCCTTATTCCAAGAATCAACAGGAAATATCCTTAAGACGATTGAAAACTATATATAGCGATATATTCATGGCCTCAGATATCTAAAAAAAAGACTTGTTATGTAACGATTTCATTACGCATACTCGTATATAAGTACTTTTGCTGTAATAGAACAGTTTCAGATAACGTATCAGATTCGATTTTTAACCGACGAAACCAAAAAGGAGGAGGTATATTTTTTTTTAATGTATGATCACCCATAACTTTTTACTGAGACGTCCGATTCCGATAATTCTTTTTTTGTGGATAGGGTGTACTTTGAAGTTGGTCCCATTTGAATTAAAAAAATTGAATCCACCCCTAAGGGTAGCAAAATGAAGGATATTGATCACTCACCCTCTGAATTCTGGTCCGTTAACAGATTCTATCAGGCATAACTTTGTACTGGGTTCTTCGATTTGGATGATTTTTTTTTATTAGATAGCGTATACCTTATAGTTGATCATATTTGTATTTCGAATGGAATTGTCCACCCTTACGGGTAGAAAAATAGGGAATAATTGATTTTTCACTTGTGAACATTGGCACACATATGTAGTTGACAATGACATATCGCTAATGTCATTATTTTTGTTCTCCTACATCCGTCACAATCATTATATTCTATGAGAGGATGGAATGATATACAAACTAATGAAATAAACTAACCAGAACAACAAAAATAAGTTATATTACAACAAATAGTAAAAGTCGATGATCATATTATTTGACTGGTAATATTTGAAGTAAGGTGGGTAAGTAAGTATTTTGGAAGTGATAAAAAAACAAGTAGATTTATTTAATTAGTAGATTTCAGCCACAAAAAATTGAAAAATAAAAACTTTTTAACAAAAAATTCAACCGACGAAATACGGAACTGAAAAGTAAAAAATAAAATAAACCTTCTTAGTCTCAATAACTAAGCTTCTAAACTAATGTAAGTAACTAATTTTGAGTCGGCGCCAAACGAAAAATCAACGAAGGTCATTAAATTACTTCAAAAAAATTATCAGAATGTCACCGCGCAACTCGATGCCATCATTTTACGCCTTATCTAATTAATTTGCTTGTTTGTTTGGCACCGACTCAAAATTAGTTATATTAGTTTAGGAGCTTAGTTATTGAGACTAAGGTTTATTTTATTTTTTACTTTTCCGTTCCGTATTTCGTCGGTTTAATTTTTTGTTAAAAAGTTTTTATTATTTAAAGTATCTGCGATTTTGTTATGTTAGTGGACATATAACGACTCTAAAATGGCCATTGAGACGTTATGGGCACAATAATCATAACGTAACAATGTATCTAGGTTACTATATAATAACGTTGATAGTATGAATTTTTGCACAGCGGGTACTTTTATGGACACTTCTGGCGACAAGGTTTTTAAAACAATTAATTCAACAAAAAATAATTAAATAATTGCCAGCGATGACTCAAACTTATTTTATATGTTTTAGTACACGGCTTAAATGAAAGCTTGTCTTTAAAAATGTTTTTTGTTAGTTATTTTATGTTTAACTTTTTAGTGCATTTCAATAAAGCTTGTCTTTGAAAGGTTTTTTATCAATTATTTAATTTCAACTAGATACTCTATAATTTTAGCTATGACAGTTTTTATTGAAACTGGTCGAAAGTTTTCGACCTTTTGTGGATCACCTTTTTTTAGTAAAGGCAAAATCACTGCTATTTTCAGCAGGGAAAACATTAATTAATTGATAATGATGAGGGTTGAACAATGACATCAGCTTTGTCTTTAATTCATTTCATAAAAATCTGGACAACTCGAATCTTTCAATGACCTAATGATATCCATAACCTCTTCAGGAGTAATAGAAAAAAATAAAAATGAATTCACCGGTGAATTGATGTTATTTAAGAAGTCAGTAGGTTCATGATTTGACTCGGGTAGAGCCGAAATCAATGTGTTCACTATGTTGATGAAATATCCATCGAACTCGTTCTCTGATTTGAGTGTATCAGTTTTTTTTATGGATTTCTGTTACACTTAAAATTTATTAATCTCCAGAAATATCTACTGATATTCGTGGAATTTTTCAAAAAAGTTTCATAAGACCTCCTTTTGATTTCCTTAATAGAATTTATATAATCCTTATGTAATATTTTATAAGCCCCAAAAAACTGGATCCTTATTTACATTATAAATCAATTCAACATTAGAGAGCACTCTCTGCTTTCATCATTGAACCAGCAAACGGGCGACTTGTGTCTGATATTTTTCCCACATTTTTTTCAAAGGAAATATCTGTTTGATATGGCAACTCGGCATACTCATAAAATGATCAGTCACGGTGTTTAGAGATTTGTTCTGAAAAATGTTCCAATTATAATTACCAAGCCCTCGCCTCAGATCCTGTGCAGAGGGAGAATTTGGTAAGAAAATAAAGTGAGAGAAAACAGTTTTTATATTGTCTCGATGGGCATTTCTCTTGGTTGAAACGAGTCAAGACAAAATGATGCCTTTTCTTGTTCTGACTTAACAAAAGACATCACTAGGGATAAATGAATGGTTCAGTGTTATTTCCTGAGGTTGACGTCATGAAATGAAGAAAACACCAGAAAACTGTAATATTTTATTAAGTCCTTTCTTTTCACAATAACGTTGCAGGTGGTGTACAACTAACAACAATCAAGTCGGTTGACTAAGACTTATTATTATTAATATTATTATATAACAACGTGAACAGCCTTACTAACTATAGGTACTCAGGCAACTACAACGTGTTGTTTCACAGCATCATGAAACAGTTACTGGTAATACAAAAAGTCCTAAGACGTTCTTCATTCGCCTTGTATAAAATTACAGCTTTGCACTGAAGTCAAATCAGAGATGAATAAAATATTTTCAAAGAGCGCACTTACTTATCGACTGTGTTTTTTTGCAATCCGGATTTGTTTTGATATTTTTATTATGTGGCAATAATTTTAGAGGCGAAAAAACTTCCACTGTGATAACTCTGAAATGACTTCATCTTATACCAAAAAGTATAAAATCAGTGAAATTGTTCACAGATCAATCTGTAATTTTATCAGAGACAATATACAGGGCTACTTGAATGCAAGTAAGCACATGAATTTCAAAAATTGAAGTTAATTAAGACTCAATTATGTTTTCTTAATTTTTTTGCATGACTGCGTAACTATATAATGTTTTTGTTAACAACAATCCGAGAGAAAGATCTGATGATCTTTCTAAAGTAACTTTTTCTTTTTTTTCTTCTCACAGGAATTTACAGGAATGATTGAAGCATAAAAAAGCTTTAAAATCAACAATGATAAAATAGAATAAGTATAAAACTTTTTTACATGGAAAAATCCATTGTTATGTCTTTATTTTTCAGCATCATTGAAATTTTCATGCAGACTCAAATTCACCTAGCTCTGTATAAAACACATGTTGAAACTGAAAGAATTTTCGAATCATCAACAATACCTACAATACAATGTATCATAATGGGAATATCTTTCTTTATAACAATACAACATTGATCATCTCAACGATTCTTCAGTTTTTCTTCAAATATGAGTATCACTAGCTTTGGGTAAATATATACGTCACTCAAGCAGAAGCTTCGATGGAATCCAAGTGAATCAAAGTTTTATTTTCGCATAAGAGCCATGAGTGACCAAAAAACAAACTATAAGTGTGTCCCGGCTCTCGTATTTTTCCGATTTATTGATGAATTATATTGTTTCAGGGTTCAATTTTGTGTTTGAAAAATATGTATTTTTGATAATTCACTTGGACTCCCCATACCTTACAACTCATCAAGAAAAATACTCATAGAATGAGAACTGATACAAGATATTTTCAATGAATGGCTGTAAAGACCTAAAAGTGGGTATTAACAAGAGCAGGATTGTTTAACTAATTATGTATATGTGTCGTTGTCTCTAATTTAGATTATTTTTGACGCAATCGTTACAAAAGTGGTACGATTTCGGCGTTTTTGATCTTTTTCGATACAAACTTCATCATCCAATTGATGCCATTACATTTCGTTCATTCTTGCCACTGAATTGATAGTTTCATATTATTAGTCAAGTGATTCGGTTCAGAGGAAATTTGTATCAACAACGCATCATTAGTATATAGAAACGCTGTTAAAATTACTGAAAAAACATTTATATCACACCTTCCTAAGTCGTACGCTACAATTGCTTATATTTTGTTACTTTAAATGGAATGTTCATAAACAACAACAGACAAAGTAGGAACAACAGTTTGAGCCCATTTCCCGCAATTTCACAATATTCAAGCATAATTCACAAGGTACGATTGCCTTTGAATCAACCATCAATCATTTGATGATAAATCGATCAACGGTTAAATTATTTACCTAATTAAATAAGTCGATTGAACAGTTGGTGAATTTATCAAATCAATGGAAAAATCCATCAATTAGGTAATAAGTCAATTATTGGATGATTATCCAATTATTACATTATTCAACTGTTCAACAGTCAATCGATAATTTGGTAAAGCGATAAAATATTTGATCAATAGTCGACTATTAACTCAATTAATTAATCGATTGAACATATCAATTAATCTTTTGGATAATCAATATTCCGAATGAATTCGCTTGAATGAGCTGGTCTGTTGGGAATAAGCACAAAACTCTTCAGGAAACCTTGGTAACCGGGTAACGATTTTTCTACAGTACATTCAAGGATTATCTACAAAGATGTTGCATTGTTTTGCATTGTTTTGAGTAATATATCACTAGAAAAGTAGGTATAACTTGTAAAATTTCACGTTGATTTCACCCAAATTCCACATTGAACATTGCGTTTTGCCAAAAAGACACTGTTTATAAAAACAATTGAGCAACGACACCTATAATATTGATACATCGATACATTCTAGATGCTACGAGTTTAGAGTAAGAATAGACATAGATTCACTACATGCTACTGAGAGGAGATAATGATAGGGAATTAATTGACACAGAGAAAACGGGGAGAAAAAAATATGTCAAGACTGACAGGGCATACCGAGTATTTCGTATTTGCTGTCTTCAGCTACTTTCCTTTGTTATTTTTCAGAAGCAGCTCAATTTTTTCATTGAAGTTCTCATTTATTTCAGATTATAGAAACTGGATTCGAAATGGTAAATAACTCGATCGGACGTTACTTTTTGGAATATTCTGATTGATTTTGAAAACCTACGCCGCATTTCATCACATAAGTTCAACTTGGACATTTTCCCGAGCAATTGATTCAATATTTTGGGAAGTTGAGAATATTGTGGGTGAGGTACTCACAGACAATATATTGTTCTCCAATTTGAAAAAAAAAATTTTTGGTGCGACTTTTATTCCATTATTGTTACGACTACCTCGCAAAATACATCCTATTGATCTAACCCATAATTGATTTCATTGGTCAGTTTCGATGATGAGTTCAAATGGGTTATTGATTTTTTTTAGATGTTCTCGATTGCTTCTTCACAAAATTTTGTCAAAAAATCAACAGTAACATTGCTATTGTATAAAAAAAATTGTTAGAAATTTTGGAGAGAAATACAAATTTCATGTCAAAGCTAGTGCTCTACAAAATATTTTCTGTATCTCCATCAGAAACAGATATATTTGAACCCTCGTATTTCTCTCCATTAGGAAGAGATTACTATACGATGTCGAAATTTTCAGGAAATATTCCTGAATACTTCTACGCTGTTTGGCTTATTTTATTAGATATTTTGATGGTGAAAAGGGAAACATTCTCGATTGAATATTGATAGAAAGATTCTTCTGTGAAATGAAAAATCACCGATAAACATGAAGTTATTTTTTGTGAATGTCTAACAGAAAACAACTACTTCCCCGGCTAAAGCCACGCTTGACATTGAACTACAACATGAATACCCCACAATAGGTTATCTTGACGATGGAAGATAGTGACTAAAGTTTATCTGTCAGTCGCAGATGATTCCACATCTGATTTTATGAACATCCTGTTCATATTTTCAACAAATCAATATTTTGATGGATTATTCATAAAATTTTACTGATAAGAATATTCTGTAGAAATCAAAATGTGAATACAGTGTAATTGCAACAACAGATATATTATCTAATTCTTAATGGAATAGAAGATCCGAAATACCATTTTAATTTACAAAATGCTGAGTTCTGATTAGTACACCATTATGAATTATTCATCATAATATATAGTAGAAAAAATAAGTATGCTGGAATATTTCTAGAAGATTTGGACCATGAATAGTATTTTTTTTGGAATCCCCAACGTTTTTTGGCTATGGGATATAAATATTCGATTGAAAATAAACATAAAAGCAAAATGAGAAGATGGTTTTCTGTTCAATATTTTTTCCTTTGGACTATTCTCTGAAAGACAATAATAATAAACACTTCTGATGGAAGAAGAGAAATCACTTCACGAACCGTTGCTCACAGATAATCTGCCGATGATTTTTCAAATTCGACTATAATTTTAGTCCGGATGGATTTTTTTATTCGAAATTCAGCACGGATTATGAGCTCCTTGAATGCATTCATTTCTACAGTTCCTTTGGAATAATATAAAAATAATATTATTATGCTCATTATCACCCATTGTTGAAAAGGTCAAATAAGTATTGTTCGATTTTATTTTATTCCAAGTGAGCTGATGAATTGACGTAGTCCTGGCATCCCTGGAATTGTTCAGTATTCAATCATGTTTGGATGCGATATGTCCTTCACTTCAAAATATATCGCTGACTAGCAAGGTATAAAACTAGGGATATTGGGGTAATCAGCAATGAAAAAGTAAAGTCTTTAAAGTTTATCCAAGCTTTCGAAAATATTTATTTCTATCATCAAGGAAACTACAATAGATGAAAAAACCTATAGTAATACATATTCAAGTGTGAAACATTAAGCTACTTACAACTTTGTTGAGGTTGGTTTCAATGATGTTCAATGATGGTAAATTGTGAGATATAGTGATACAGAAGAAAAAACACGTAAATCAAGGAATAAAACGAAGTTCAAAGTTAATACAACCCCATTAACATTTAGAAAAGGGAAACATTCTCAATTGAATATTGAATAGAAAGATTTTTCTGTGAATTGAAAAATCCACGATAAATGAAGTTATTTTTTGTGAATGTCCAACAGAAAACAACACATTAACATTGTTCAGAATTATATAAATATAAACGTGTACTCTATGTGGTGTGACAAGTGGAACTGACAGGTTAGGAATAATTTCCGCAATTATATTTAAGCCAACGACACCTGACGGTTGTCACTTGGAAATTATTACAGTGGTGCCGACTGTTAGAGTAGTACCAACTGATGTTACTAGGTGGCGGTAATGTAAAAATAACTATTATTTGATATCGCATTGTTGTCAATTTGAATTGATATCTTATGACAATGAATAAGAGTAGATCTCACTCAAATGGTTAATATCGGGTTTTTTATTGATGCAATTGTTTTCTTGAAATATGAATATTTCAAAGAATATTCTCTTCGATGTATGTGACTCTGTCGCTAGCACCAGATGAATTACGGTTAAGTGAAAGCACTGAACCGTAATTCATCTGGTGTTCGAATTTATTCTGAAAGATGTGCTCTGGCAGAACATGTGAATACATTTGACCACCAGATGAATTACGATTCAGTGAAAGTGCTAGCGACAGAGTCACATACATCAAAGAGAACATTCTTAGAAATGGCTTTCATATCTCAAGAAAACAATTGCATCAATACAAAAACCGATATTAACCATTTGAGTGAGATCTACTATTATTTATTGTCTCTAGATATCAATTCAAATTGACAACATTGCGATATCAAATAATAGTTATTTTTTAACCATTCAGTTGCACTTGTCACACCACATAGAGTACACGTTTATATGTATATGATTTTGAACAATGTTAATGTGGTTGTATTTACTTTGAACATTGTCTTATTCCTTGATTTAACGTGTTTTTTTCTTTTGTATCACTATGTTAGATGGATATGTTTAATATCATTGAAACCAACCTCAACAAAGTTGTTAGTAGCATAATGTTTCACACTTCAATATGTATTACTATTGGTTTTTTCATCTATTGTAGTTTCCCTGATGATGGAAATAAATATTTTCGAGAGCTTGGATAAACCTTAAAGAGTTTACTTTTTCATTGCTGCTCACCCCAATATCCCTAGTTTCGTATATAAATATATGCACAATTGCCAACTGTTAGTTTTCCATCATTCAATGATATCATAACTATCGAATTCAGCGATAAAATTCGCGAAAAAAGGCAATTTGATTTCACTATAGTGTGTATTTTCCACATTAACTCCGCGATAATCCGTTAGTGTTAGTTAACTGATTATTATTTGTTGTTTCAATAAATATTGTAATAGTGACTTGGGCAAATGAAAGAAATGAACTCCCAAAGTCCCAAAACTTCTTATTACGTAATATATAAATATTTCATCAGCAGTTTTACAAAAAGGTGTCAGTTGTTTAAATCTCGTTGTTGCATCATCTGGATAATGTGAAATATTCATTCTAAATGAAGAATCTAGTAAAGCGAGATGTACTAGCTGTGCTACGACGCCAAATTGAACCGACTGCAATAAGGCACAACATATACCGGGTGACACAGGATATCGGGCCATCCCTGTAACTTCTGCATTCGTGAACGGATTTTTCTGAAATTTGGTACAGTTATATAAGCAACTATTTCGGATTTGATCACATTACAATGCAATATGGTCGACTTCCGGTTTTTCTGAAAATGCCAGCAACTTTAATTTTCCAAATGGAACCTTATCTATATTTTTAAATATTCAAGTTCAACAGGTCAAAACAAATCCAAAACTTATGTGAGATATAATTTTTTTTAAACAATAAAAATTCGAATGGCTTTTTTATTTTACCTCGTGGATAAATGAGATTTGGTCAAGGGTATTCACAATGAGTCGCACATAACAGAGAAAATTATTTTTTTCTGAAAAATATTTTTTTGTGTGTATTGATGAATCAATTCAGTCACATCACATTTTGATCAAAAATTAATTTTTTTCAAATGGAACCCCTATGGGCCACCTACATGTCTCTCTGGAACATACATTCAGGAAAAAAATTAGATATCATTTTTGTATTTCGGTGCAGTAACAAATTGTATAAATTCAAAAATTTACAACTAAACTAGAATTTCCTTGCAGTTCGAATAATTTTTCAACTTGTAAGCTGTGGAAAACAAAATTTCTGAACCTTGTCAACTAATTGTGTTTCGCTGTCATCTTTCATCTCAACTCTCGAAAACCTATAATTATCATTTTTCATTTCTGCTAATTCTCGGAAGTTAACTAATTTTCGAGAGTTGAGATGAAAAATGACAGCGAAACACAATTAGTTGACAGGATTAGGAAATGTTGTTTTCCACAGCATACTAAGTTGAAAAGTTATTCGAACTGCAAGGAAACTCATGAACTAGTTGTAGATTTTTGAATGTATAGAATTTGTTACTGCACCGAAATACAGAAATGATATGTAATTTTTTTCCTGAATGTATGTTCTAGAGAGACATGTAGGTGGCCCATGGGAATTCCATTTGAAAAAAAAATATTTTTTGATCAAAATGTGATGTGACTGAATTGATTCATCAACAAGTGACACAAAAAATAATTTTACAGAAAAAAATTAGTTTTTCTGTTATGTGCGACTCATTGTGGATAGCCTTGACCAAATCTCATTTATCCACGGGGTAAAATAAAAACAAATTCAATTTTAATTGTTTAAACAAAATTACATTCGACATAAGGTTTGGTCTTGTTTTGACCTGTTGAACTTGAATATGTAAAGAAATACAGGATGTTCTATTCTAAAAAACAAAGTTACTGGCATTTCCAGAAAAACTGGAAGTCCGCCATATTGGATTGTAATGTGATCAAATCCGAAATGGCTGCTTATATAACTGTACCGAGTTTTAGAAAAATCCGTTCACGAATGCAGAAGTTACAGGGGTGGCCCGATATCCTGTGTCACCCGGTATATGTTACGAAGCCTAGGGATCAAAATTTAAGTGACACACGCCTCATACCACATGGTGTTAAATCCCGTTGTGGCATCACCTGGATACTGGGAAATATTTTTTGGGGAATTCCAACTTTTCGCTAATAAGTATTCGAGGAATTTACCCTTTCGTGAATTTCCAAACGAGGTTTGTGCTGCAAAGGACAGAAAATGCGAAATTCCTAAATTATTTAAAAAATGTGCAGTAGGGCGTAGAAGCGGTGCATATTGTTTGAAACAAAAAGCAAACAAAATCAGGGATATTCTACGTTGCTTTCGAATTCCATTCCTAGCGCTTTGGAATAACTCGTACTAAAAATGTGAAAAATATGATACACCTTGGATGGGAGATACAATTTACATTTTTTTATTCGTTTACAAGATGTTTTACAAACTTTGGTCGATTGATAAGAGTTGAAGGGTGGAGGGCATACTAAGGAAAATATTGCTTGAAATTTGGTATGGTACACTTCTGCAGATCATTGAAGAATGGTCATAACACTTTTTCATAATAATTGAATTTGATAACATTGTCTATCGAGTTTAACTTGATATAACATTTTATCGAGTGCAATCTTAGGTAGGTATTGAACTTCCTGGTATAATTGTGTTATCATTACAGCTGCATTGCTGACTCGGATTTTTCAACGAGAAACCGTCATATACATGTTGTTTCACAACTACAATTGGAATTGCCGATTATTTGAAAAATTTGAATATTATTAATGTGTTTTTTGACAGAAGTCCTATCAGAAAGATTTGAAAGATGAGTTCGCAAAATAAAAATGAACATTCCTAACCCCCAAAGATTTCAAAATTCTTCAGTTGATTTCAAGGATCTATTTCCGTATATCAATTGCTATATTCTGAAAAGAAAAACGCCTTATTCAATTGGTACATTGGTGTACTGGGAGGTTATTGGAGTTATTTCAGAATCAGAAAGATTATAATGTCACATTAAAAAAGAATGAATAATGAAAAGAAATAATTTTCTGGAAATTGAAAAATCTTTCCCGGCTAGAGCATACGCTCGACGTCGAGGTTCATCTGAAAGATATTTTAGAAAGATCCCAACACATAAGAAAAAAATCTGAAAGTAAATTTTTTTATTTTTATTTCTTTGTCAGATATTATATAAAATACCCTCGTTTTTTTTCAACATAAATGCCTTCCAAGTGGTCATCTTGAACGATAGAGAATTGTGGCTGAAGTTTATATTTCAGTTACAGATGATTCCACCTCTGATTTTATGATATTTCCAATAAAATCAACATAATGTTATAGTTTTTGGATTCCCTTCTCAGAGTTGAAAATGAAATTAATTTCACCCATCAAATCTTTGCAATTAATGGTTTTTATCAGTTCTATACCAAAAATTCAAAGGAAAGAAAAATTTTCCTTCAAAATATGTTCGATTTTTCGTAATTCCTTACCCAAAAAAAACGCAGCTTTTGTGGATTTGGCTTTTTTTTTTCTAATTTCTACTCTCTGGAGGGCAAGCATTTTACCAAAATGTGAGGTTGAAAAATTGTGAATTTCAACGTCCTTTCATATAGAATCAAGATATCTTCATATAAATGATATTTGGCCTGTGATGTTACTTTTATTATTTACAATTGCCTACATGATTTTTTTCGGCCTTTCTCAGTAAAAGCGAATTATAGCCATTTTTCTCAAATTATCAAGAGATATTTCCAATTGTAGTATTCCATCCACCCCAGTTGAAATACTCATAGAACAAGGGAGTAAAGGTACCCACAAAGAGACAGAGGCAACAACAATGAACACCGAACAAGTAATTCAATGACATGCGACACCGAAAACAAACAAGCGACGTTGCTATAGAAACAATTTGAACCCTTTCAATATCCAAAGCTATCGATGGAAGGGAAACTGCTTCGGAAGCAAAATCACATTGATTACATGGAAAAGTAACTGAAAAAGGTATTCTATAGTGAACTGAAGTATACTGACATAATGGGTGTTCCATATTTGATATAACCGAAGAACTATATCTTTTTCTCGAGAAAACCCATACTGAAATTTATATTTTTCCATGAATCACTCTTGAAATTAATGATTTGAAATATTCTGACTGAATTGAGAGATATATAGAAATAAAAAATATAAAAATCCTACTTAAAACGCCAAAATGGAGTAGTAATTAGTTGTTCAGATTTTTTCCATAAAGTGGTTGGAATAATTGTTCCCAAATTGAATCACTATTAATTCAAAGTAGTGTAATTAGTCCACTACCAAGAGTGGATGCACATTTTTTGGATTATCAAAGGACTATGAAGTGAAAATGTGCTTTTATTTCAATAAGTAACAAAAACAAACAAAGAAACTTTCGAATAGAAGTTTGTTGTGAATTCTATAAGTCTATGGGAAGCTTCACCAAATTCTAAGGCAGTGTTCATGTATTCATTTTCTACAAACAGACATTTCCGTCAGTTTTAACTATGTCAACTGACCAAGAGCCTCACCATTCACACGACGAAATAGTTAGTTCGAAAAACATGCCAAATCTTTCAAAATGTGTTACTCGACTAATCTAGAATTAATCGGTTGAAATCAATCTATTCACTTTCTGGGCATTTATGTAAAAACAAGTCAGTTCAATTTATAACTGATATATTTCTTGTTACATTGGATATGGGACAACCAGTATGTTATGAGCTCACACGAATCAGTTAGGTGACAAACGTAATTAATTCAAAAGTCATATATTTTCACTGGAGGAACACAAAATTGAGGGAGTATATCCAGGATTTCCATTGTAAGGTGAAAATATTGTCTGTGAGAATTCCACTTGTAGGACACTAACAATATATGACAGTTTAGTGAGGCATCTTTCTCCCGGCTTCAAGATTTCCTAGCTAGTTATTGAGCTTTGATGGTCATGGAAAATTTCTGTTATCGATTCCTGACCTTTTGAATGTGAAATGTTATATAACTTTTTTCTGAATTCGTTGAAAGTTGAAGTACATTCATTGGGTACATTATTTGTTCATGTAAGCTCATATAATTAATAAACAAGCGCCAATAAAACGACAACTATGCGCTTTTTTATCGACAGATACATTTGGCTCCGATTGCGAGAGATCAAAAATGTGTATGGTTGTAAATTGCTGCTTAAAACTGATCTAGTTCGTTTTGTTTTCTGGTCACAACTAACCTGAAATATCATAACCTGTTGAATTCAAAAGGAAAAGTAACCTACGCAGATCCGAAAAATAGTCTCCTATATATACTGAAATAAACACATGTACGGATTGAGAAATGCTTTGCGAGTATTTTGTTGATCAAAGTAATTTCGCACCGTTTCATAATTCGATTGCAGTGTGGACTTCCGTCAGCTTGTCTCTACCCACGAAATAACAAAAAACAAATATGACCAGTAGCAGAGATAATAATATAGCCACGCCTAAGTACCATTCCTATTCGTGCAAACACAGTTTTTTATGGGCCCACGCATATTTTATTTGAAACGACACAATGCGACCGATTGAATAAACAGAAAGTTTTTTTACTCCTGAAGGAATTGTGAAACAGTGCAAAATAACTTTCATACAGCTAATCACCCCATAAGTGGGCAATTTATCTGAACGATTTTAGGACCGTTCAAAGCCGAAAACAAAACAGTCGATTCGGGGTATTCTGCACAGTTGTTTGAGTAACACATATATTTTCCTTTTCTGATGTGTTTTCTGTTGCGAGCGTTATTTAAGGATATATAGAATAATATTTGTTAATGGGATCTTCAAAGTATGATATTTCATTGAGAAAAGAGAATTTTGGCTTTATCAAAGAAAACATAATGGTAAATTATTTTTTTTTGAATATATGTATTTGTCGTGCTCGTTTGGGACGCTGAAATCGGACGTATACATATCTGATTGGCTGTTGACCATTCTGAACAATATATTCGAATCATCATAGCAAAAATATGACGAGGGCTTAGGTTTTTCGCCGTAGTAAGCACTTTTTCGATCTATCATCAGAATTCGAAGATATATGTCGATAAAAAAGACGCCACATCGAAGGCTACCCTAAGTCTACAAGGAATTTGGATGATCCATCACGGAGTGTGCTCAGGAAAAATGGAAAGAAGTGTGAAAGTGTAAAAGAAGCCGCAAACATTCGTCATATTAAAAAATTCATCATGCGCCCTTAAAAAATTTCAACTGAAATTTATCTATATGCACACGTTTCATGGTAATAAATTTCTGACGTTACAAAAAAATAGGTTAAACTATTTATCTATCTACAAAACCTGTTAACAATTTGCTTAACACTACGACAAACGTATTATGATGGCTTAGTGTCGGATACGGGTGTTCAAACTCAATTCCAAATTTACGAGAAATGTAAGGCATCAAAACTTATTGGAACATAATCATGGAATAGCTAGGAGACCGAATGAAAAATTGAAAATTAACTCAAAAAATTTAATACTAATATAATGCCAGCATCAACAGTATATAAAGACCGATGGAAAATTCGATACCCTAACCAACACCGATCTTTTATTTCCACAACTGTGTTTGAATATCAATCGTTTACGTTGGGTAAAGTCATTAAAAATGAATATATTCGGTTATAAATTCTCATGGAGTATGTATGCTTGCTTGAGCATAAAATGATTCGATATATTTCAGTAATAATAAATAAAAATTCATTATTGAAAATCAATCGCCTACATAACCTGGAAGAAGCAGCGATACATGTTGCTTTCTTCCTATTTGACATAATACACATTTTGAAGTTTAAGTTAATTTATTTTGGAATTATTATTGACCACACAAATGCTAACATCATCAGAGCATACAAAATGAGGAACGAAGTTCACTAAATTTCAGTGATAGCCATTTCCTTAGAGCCAAAGTGATTTATTTTCTACTTGATATTTTAATTGTGTAAAAAACTTCAGCAGAAACAATTTATCACTTTGACTATCTGTGGAGAATGAGAATGAAAAATTTTTAAAAAATATATTTTTCGAAAAATTACTGATTTTTTTCCTACTTAAGTCCAAATCTTGGCAGGTATGAGATATGAGTCATAACAAACTTTGAGGAACTGAGTTTGAATACCCAATACATGTCATCACAATATATTTGTTTTTTGTTAATTGTTTATCGCAGTCTCTTTTTTTGTTTTTGGGGCATTTTCTGCGAGGCCAAAACGATAAAATCCGAAATTCTTTGGTAGGAAAGAATTTACAAATCACATGATGTTTCAAGGTCATGACATTGAATTCAAAGTCTCATTTTTATCGACATCATCTACGTTCTTAAATTCTTTCCCTATTGATGAAAGGTTCTTGTGAATTAATTTTCGGTGAAACAGAGTCTATTTGTGATTAATTATATGATGACTTGAAACTATTTGGCGGTCCTGAGTTGGTGTTGACAATTATTGCATAATTACGGGGCGATCAGTCAGGAAATAACACACAATTATCTGGACAAAATGAATCTTGCCCACATATTCCACTTATCAAAAAAATACAGTGGTTGACCACCCTGTATTTATTTCATCAGCCGCAGAACGACCTGAAGTATATTCTCCAAAATCGATTGTTTATGTGGTGTTTTCTAAATGGTGGTAGGTGATGGCCCGCAGTGAGTGCCTTGTGGTATCCCCAAATTCATTGCATTACACATTTACTTTCTATTTGAGACTTGAGTTCATTTACTTGTGTCTCTATCGTGTTCTTCAGTTCTGAAATTGAGAAATGGGAACATATAAACATTCAGGTGGAAAAAGATTCAAAATGGTTGATTTGGTAGTTTCACAGCCATTCACACTCATATTCACTCATATGCAGAAAGAAAATGGAAAATTCGTTGACAGAAAGTGATTTTCTCTATCCAACACCTTCTAAGGTCTCTAATTGAGGTCGCTATTTTTTCATAGAAATAGTGTCATTGAAGAACACGACTAGATTTTTGCATGTTCACTTAGCATAGCCCCAAGCTCCAAGAATACCATGGAAATCTTCATATCGTTCATTAATATATTGAATAGCCTAGGCAATATGGCGGTAAACGAATTTTTTTAGAGTGAATTGTTGCATTTAAAAGTGTTAATTCATAGTTTTGGTTTGATGAAAACCAATTTCTGTTGATAAAAAAAAACTAACGATATTCAGTACTGACAGACGCAGAAGAGGGAAACCGTCAAGTATAAATTGACAAGGTGGAGTATTTCAAACCTCCGAATTCACTAAATTCTTGGAGAATTTCTAAAAATGGGACATCAGACTGTTATATTATAAATATATATATATATATATATATATATATATATATATATAGATATATATATATATATATATATATATATATATATATATATATACTACTATAAAGAAAAATCCTTCATTTCCATTTTCAGTTTGATAAAAAAAAATCCAGTCCAATGTTACTTCAAACGTAAAACATTTTCAACACTGAATTACGATCGCATTTGTTTAATAATCATCATATCAAAAAGTATGCGACCATCTCCTGTCACAGTTCGTATGTATCAACATATAAATCTAAGTCCCACCTAGAAAGATTCATAGGAAAACAATTAAACGATTGTGTTACTGATGATTCTGGAAAAAACCTAAATATCATCTTGATATATTCCCCTTTCAATTTTGGTATAAAACTTCTTTCTACATAATTGAGTAGGTGACAAAGTTTTTTCCGGTATTTATTGCTTTGCAATGAAATCGAACCAGCTCATAAAACGTGAATATTCAAGCAACAAAACCATCACCAACCGATAGGATAAGCGGACAAGCTCTACCCCTGAAACGCGTTAACTAATCTTATGATATTGTTACAAAAATAAGTACACGACGCCCCTGCGTTATTTATTTCGCACACTCCAGACGATGTAACGGTCGTTTATGCAGACGGAATTCTAGGAATGTGGCGACTGGTTGAGGTTACCTCGGTCTTTTCCATCGATTGATCTGGATGTATCTATGAATCGACAAGAAGGTACCGGAAACTTCTGGATACTAGCTACGATGATATTTAAGGTCGCGCGAGTACCGCGGGAAGTAGTTATTTATATTAGCGATATGTTTATTTAGTGCATCGCGGTACGCGGTACATTTTGGTGGTGAACTGTGACTGAGTATTTCATTGTCAGAGAACATTATTGTCTTGTGTTTTCGAAGAGTTATAAACGAATAATTTTTCGAGTGTTTGTTTTAATGAAAACGGTCCCAGTTCTATAACAGCTGGCGTCAGAAGGGCGGATTCTGGTGACTATTGAGAACAATTGATGCAGAATACGAGAAATACACCCTTCAGCGATATGGAAGCCATAATGGAAATGATCAAGCAAGAGTTTGTCGAGCAAAAACTAGAGGTTGAGGAACGGTGGCAGAAAGAAAAACAAGTGGGGGGGCTTCGCCGACAAAAGAAAGAACAACAACAGGAGAGAGAGAGAGAGAGGGAGAGAGAAAGAGAGAGAGAGAGAAACAACAGGAGGAGGAACAGAAAGAAAAACGAGAGAATGAGGAACGTCGACAAAAAGATGAAGAACGGCAAAGAATAAGAACAATATAGTATTCTACGAGCAGATGGCCCGGAAACCTGAGAAGTAAATCTTGGAACTGAAGAAAGAAGTTATTGCGAGAAAAAGCGAGAGAAGAAGTCAGGACAGTCTGAGAAAAAGCAAAGAAAGAAGGGTAGGCGGTGCGAGGGGTGAATGAGAAAACAATACAGGAAGAACTAGAGAAGAAATTCACTCCACTGAAGGTCCAAGACCACTGTGACAGTGCTGCCATATCGCACAATTTGGTGAGACTAACAAATTTTGACGGACATCACCATGACCCTATATCGTAGGCAGTTTGGAGCTGTAGCAAAAGCCAATGGATGGGACAATGCAGAAAATGCTACTGAACTTATAGTGACTTTGGGGGGACCTGTTTTGGCAATGTTACAGACCATCTCGAAAGATTGGCTGCGCAAGTTTTACTTTATTTCGGATGAAAAACTGTAGTACTTTGAGGCAGATGTGGAGGGACTTATCCAGCTTGCCTACCCGGATGATTTCAAAGGACAGTTGGCAGTCCAGGTATTTATTGATGGATTTAGAAATATCGAAATACAAAGGACCCCAAGATTATCACAAGTCAAGAGACGCAGTGGAGTTCTAGTTTGTCCCTTGGAAGTGGAAGCGGCTTCCAAGATCTCAAAGTAAAAAATGAGGGTGGTATTGATCGAAAAGCTACATCGGGAAGATAGGCGAAGTGATAGTATAGAACAAATGGTCAGCAGAATGGATGGACTGGATTACTTCAGTTAGAAACGGACATTGCCAACAATATTGCAGAGTGACGTTATCACTCCGTTTTTCATACCCGTATCTACCAATAAACTGGATTGGCCAATACATCCAGAAGCATGCGGGCTTGTGAAAGCGAAGCTGCCAGTCAAAAGAATCAGAAGAATTTCTGATAATACGCCCATCAGGAAAAAGACTGGTCAGTATCATGGTCAGGAATGGTGTAATAGAGAGAGCCTAAGGGCAAATCCGAACAAAACAACACTAATTCCCTTCACCTGGAGAAGAAATATGGGAGATCTCATACCTCCCAGACTATTCGGTGGAACATCACAAGTAGTAGAGCAGGTGAAATATCTAGGGCTGATTCTTGACAAAAAACAAACCTGGAACCCGCATCTTCAACATGTTACCAATAAAAGCAAGATAACCTTCATGATGTACAGGAGAGCTTTTGGAAAAACCTGGGGGCTCAAACCGAAAGCCATGCACTGGCTTTACACAGCGGTAATAAGACCAAGAGTAACTTATGGTGGCCAAAAACAAATCAAAGACAGGCAAAAACCAACCTTGGGAAAATCCAGAGGCTTGCCTGTCTCTGTATCACGGGTGCAATTAATAGCACTTCAACAGCTGCAATGGAAATCATCCTAAACATCGAACCCCCTGACTTACATGTCATTGAAGAGGCCTGGATGAGTGCATACAGACTGAAACAAACAAAAAACTGGAGAATCCGAACAACTGGACATACCAGAATCACTCATGTAATCAACATCGAAAAACTCGAGAAATGATTTTAGACTACATGCAACCCCTATACTCATTCGAAAAACCATTCGAAACTCGAATTGACGGATCTGGATGGGCCCCGAGTATAGAATCACAATCAACTGCGGACATAGTCTGGTATACAGACGGTTTGAAGACAGTTGAAGGAACGGGAGCAGGAATACATGGGGTAAGGCCAAGAAGGGATTACATAATACCACTTGCAAATGCTCCACGATATTCCAAGCTGAAACACATGCTATTATGGTATCATTCAGAAGAATCTAGGAAGTGGTTATAGAAAAAACACATCTACATTCTATCTGACTGCCAAAGTGCTATCAAAGCACTCAACCCTATACAGATAAAGTCCAAACTGGTCTGGGACTGCCTCCAGAACCTCATCGAGCTGGCAAAACACAACAATGACACCTTGATGTGGGTGCCAGGTAACAGAGGCATTGAAGGCATCGTAAAAGCGGACCAGCTAGCTAGACAAGCATCTAAAACGCTATTCACAGGGCCAGAACCTGTACACGGGATTAGCAAAAACCGATGAAGGACCCTGATCGACGAGTGGATAAAAAGAAGACACCAACAATATTGGGATCAAACTGTCGGGCAAATACACAGCAAAGTCATGGTGGGGCATCCAAACCGGACCCTGACGACTGACCTCCTGAACCTGAACAGAACGAAGGCACGTATAATAATAGGTCTGTAGACTGGACACTGCGGCCTGAGAAAACACCTCAACACCACGGGAGTACGCAGGGAAACCGTGGAGTGTAGACCATGTGATGAAGAGGAGGAAACAGCCTCTCATATTATCTTCGACTGTAACGCCCTAAGTGGTAGGCGACACATAACCTTTGGAGAGATCAGCCCGGAAACAGGCATGGATCCGAAGAACCTTATCAACAGGCTACTGAACCTAATTAAAGGCACAAACCTATTTGAATGAGGAACCACTGACGACAGAATGATACAATAGACCCCAGCTGGTCGCAGTGTCAAGGGAAGCTAAGTGCCAACCCTGTCTCTGGCTCGTCAACCAACCAACCATCATGCTCATACCGAACATCACCTAGAACGACCAAATAGTAATGCATGTGTCTTTTCTAGAAGACATCCCAGGAGTTTTCGGCATCGGACAAACGAGACTGTTACATACATTGGGGACTTCCCACATTAGAAAGAGGACGGGACTGGCAGACCCACCCTCCTGGAGAGATATTTCGGACAGAGATCCCATCTTCAAGGCAATGTGAGCACAATGAGATTCCCTGGTTGTGAAAAATGGACTACTCTAACGGGTATGTCAGCTGATGGGAGGTCGTCAACTTCTCAATTGGCTTCGCCCAGGAAGAAGATTAGTGAAGTCTTGAAAGGAATGGGCGAGAGCCTATGCCATTCTAGACCAGTCTGCATCCATAATAGCACCGTTTTGGGAAGGGCCGTACGAGGTGAAGACGTGGTTTACAGAATCCAGCGCAGCCCTAGGACTAAGAAGAAGGTTGTTCTCTCCGGAAGACTGTAGCCCTATCATGGTGGTATTGAAAAGAATGAGATTAATGTGACGTTCCATGTTAGTCTTTGGTGATTAAAACGCCCATGTTTTTGACTTCCTTGGAAAAAATTAGCTGAGTTCCATTCAGGGTTGGGGCTTTCAGTTCGTACATTCGCCTCTTTGTGAATGGAACCAGACTGTTTTGCTAGGATTACATTGAGTCCTCGTTTGCGCACCAGCTTCTGATTATATTAGGGTTATCTGCATGCGATTGGATATTATCCCGCCATGTTTGCCCCTAGTAGTGACGACCAGGTCATGCCCACCTAACTGCAATAATTAACGTAAAAAAACGATTGGTACACCTCCAAATCAAGGTAGAGAAAACAATCAATTTTGCAGCTGGATTGCAAGGTTTTGTATGATTTTCTGATCATTTGAGTGTATAGGGAAATCTTCGTGGAACTGAGGGTTAGGTCCATCGGCTGATTGATTATCTTTGATGCCATAGTGGAGGAATGCCATAATTATGCCGGCTTGTTGAACATTTTCAATTTTGTTGTACTCAGGTCCAAGTTTAAGTTTGTCAGTATTAAAATCGAGAAATTATTAATAATCGATATTTTGGAAGGGTACACCCGTAAATGATGAAAGTATAAAGCCATTTTATAACAAACTAGCTGACCCGACAGACGTTGTCCTGTCCACATTTCTATGTTTCCCGAAAACTCTCGTCCGCGTAGAATTTCTTTTTTCTATGTTTTCCTTTATGTTGTTCCATCTAACTATGCTTTGACTCTTCCGCTTCCTGTTGTCCCGTTATCCCGTTTTCCTGTTATCCCGTTTTTTCTTTATCTCGTTATCCCGTTTTCCCGTTATCCCCTTATCCTGTCATCCCATTATCCCGTTTTTTTGTTATCCCATTTTCCTGTTATCCCGTTTTTTCTTTATCCCGTTATCCCATTTTCCCGTTATCCCCTTATCCTGTCATCCCGTTATCCCGTTTTTTTGTTATCCCGTTTTCCCGTTATCCCGTTTTTCTGTTATCCCTTTTTTCATTATCCCGTTTTTCCCTTATCCCCTTATCCTTCCATCCCGTTTTCCCGTTTTCCCGTTTTATCGTTATCCTGTTATTCCCGTTATCCCGTTGTCCTGTTATCCCGTTTTTTCTTTATCCCGTTATCCCGTTCTCAATTTATCGTACTACAATTATTATATTCGATTGCCATCTTGCAATTCTATTGCGGATCTGTGGATAAAAAAAAAAAAAAAAATCGCGATGGAAAAATAGGGGTTGATCGTAGAAGGGTGAAAATTTAGGGTTGTATGTATTTTTGAATGCTGTATCATAAAAAAAAAAGATGTTCATGTGAAAAAAAAAAATAAGGGGTGGACCACCCTTAACATTTAGGGGGATGAAAAATAGATGTTGTCCGATTCGCAGACCTAACCGATATGCACACAAAATTCCATGAGAATTGGTCAAGCCATTTCGGAGGAGTTTAATTACAAACACCGTTTCACGATAATTTTATATATTAGATTATAGCGGTTAAAAATTCGAAGAAATACAAAATATATTTTTTGTCAGATTCGTCAAAATTTTGGGAACCACAAAACGGCGAAGTTTTGGTGCAAAATTCTGGTGCCTGTGGTACCACCAAATATCATCTCAAATTGAGTGAGTGCACCTATTGGATATTAACCATAATTCCATTTTATCACATATATTTGTTTTTTCTATGTTCGAGTAAACCGAACTGCTACAATCTGTCATCGATTTTTCCATATTTTAATCTCAAGAAAGAAAAATAAAACATGCCTAGTAGTACTTACCACGCTCCACATAAATATTGATACAAAGCAAATCTCAAAGTGGGCTTGGGAAAACATATTACAAGAACTAAAAGCTTCAAACAAAAAAAAAAAACAGATAGAAACCAAATTACAAAAAAATAAAGGAGATAAAAAAAAACAAATAAAAATGATATGATAAGGAGCATATATCCTGAAGAGTGGAAGATATATAAATTATAATTCACAGATATATCGTATGAAATCAAGAAAAATCCATGGAATGAAAAACGGATTTCTACTGATATTTCTTCCACCCTTCTCAGGGAAAACACACACAGCATACCAGACAACACTTCGAAGTATCTAGAAGAAGTACAAAACAAAAATAATCACAATCGAGATGGGAAATAACATTGACAACATCTAAAACACACGAAAAAGGCGTGGATTTTTGGCAACCCGCCATGGATATTGTCTTTCTGGAAAGTTTAGGCCTAAAAGGCACTTCTTATACGTTATTTATTGTTGGTTTGTACTTGCGCACAACACTATCGTCATTTTATAATATTAATAATATCAAGTCGAACATTTAACAATCAACAAGGAACGGAAAGTAATTTTAAAAGTGTTATAAAAACATCTGTAAGGGTATAAACTACAAACTACTAGGTATCAAAAATGTGAAATTATCAGATAGAAAATGGATGTTTTTAAGCAAATCCTGTTGATTTGAGAAGAAGATAACATTTCATTCTACGAAGTGAATGCTGAATCTAAGATAATATCACATTTTCAATGTCCCGGATATACCAGTTGGAATATATCGTTGTTGGGAAAATTATTGTTTCATTTCATTGTGCATGTCTAACTCCAAACAACTACTTTTCCACCACCATACCCTAAATGAAATCAGAAGATATAAAAAAAGCAATAAGTTATTCGTGATTTTATTTTCAACAATTCTCTCACCAGCATTGCCTCTAGAAGCGAAAATTTGAATTTTATTGTCATCAGTGCCTCTAGTAGCAGAAAATTGAATGCTCTTCACTGTGAACCTAACTAATTTGTCATTTATCTATCTCATGATATAAGGAGCTCAGTCGATTTTTTTAAAGATATTGTGGTCCAGATGTCATTCTTTCATTTCTTCTGAAAATACTTATAATATATGCTCTAACTCAATCTTTCTGTATGATTCCAAACAGCGGTTGTTTTGCAGACAAATGAAAATACAGTTATATATATATATATATATATATATATATATATATACATATCTGCCATATAATATGTGAAATATATATATATATATATATATATATATATATATATATGTTCCATATAAATTGGTGAAATATATATATATATATATATATATATATAAGACGGATAGGATTGTCGAAAGAGGATAAATTACGAGTTTTCTAATTTTTTTTATTTGTTATATTGCAGTCATATCTTCCCGCAGGCAATCGAGAATACCACTCCTGATTTAGGCAATGATGGTGTAGTATCTTTTAACCTGGAAAGAAGTTTACCCGTGGCTTTCATACTATAAAAAGGTATTTAAGTGTTATTTTGTTTTAAAATTTTTGAAAGGGCGTCACTCAGTCCTTTTACTAAAGGAATTTTATAATAATTTATTTTGTTTTTCGTATCTTGTTATGTTCGACGAAAATCCATTTTCTTTAGCTATTTTTCCATCATGTATAATTTTTTTCCTAAAGTCAGGGTGTCCCAAATTATCTTTCCTATGTTTGAGTGATTTCAATACTGCGTTTTTTTATGCATTGGATGTCCTGATTGGAAATTAATAATCCTTCCCGAACATGTAGGTTCGTCATACCAATCAGTTATAAGTGATTATTAAGATCCCGAATCACCAAAGTTCTGTTTCAATTGTAAATTGTGAATGTTTGTTGAAGGAATTGAAAATGTTTAGGAAAGTATCCCCTTTATGATACGTTGGTTATTCGGGATCTTAAACCGATTGATATCACAAACCTACGTGTTCGGGAATGATTATTAATTTCAAATCAGGACATTTAATGCATAAAAAATTCGCAGTGTTGAAATCGCTTTATGTTTAAGGCAGATAATTTGAGACAACCTGACTTTAGGGAAAAAAAACTATACTATGATTAGAAAAATATCTAAACAAAATGGATTTCCGTCGAACATAACTAACATAATTTTGAACCTAAACAGGCTTGATATACAAGAATAATAACAATATAACTTATATAAAATTCTTTAGTAAAAGGACTGAGTGATGCCCTTTCAACAATTTTAAAACAAAATACACTAAAAAGCTTTTATAGTAAAAACAAGGTTCCAGGTTAAAAGATACTACACCATCATTGCATGAATCAGGATTGGTATACTCGATACTGTGATGAAAAATATATAGGTATCACTAAAAACAAACTAGAGACACGCGTTGAACACCATAGATATGACTGCAATATAACAAAGAATAAAAAAACAAAATTATAAAAAAAACGGCATTATGCAGCCATCATTTTCTACTGGACATAATTTCGATTTTAATAACACTGAAATCCTGCAGAAATTGCCCATTGTTGAAATGTTTACTTCAACAAATTCAAAAATTAAACATTAACTTCCGGTCGGACCACCAAAATCTTAACATAATTTATGCCAATTTGCTACAACATTTATAAATATAACCCGTCTATTTCATTATTCGTAAGATATTTATATCCCTCATGCCATTTACTATTAACTACCCCCTCCACTGGTGGAATACGAAAGTTAACCAATATAATGAATTACACTTAATTAATTATGTTTCCTTCTACTGGGATGTTCACAATTATACATACAGATGGTATCCGTGGTATCAAAATATTTATTCAGAATAGGTACATACAAGATGGGCTCATCACACCCAGTTGACAATTGTTTTTACGACATGTGTTGTTTCCTCATCGTAAGACCCTGTTGTGAATGTGTCCTTTCATATCAAGGAAACCATGTGTTTTTATTTATACATACAAATATATATTTGTATTATTTTTCACATGAGATTCTAGTTGAGGTATGTACATGTTTTTATCATTGTTCATCATTGTTTAATAATTTTTTGTTTATTTTAAATCTCTGTTTTCAAATAACTTTGTGTAGGAATCAATTTTTTCCAATTTTTATACTGATAACTAACTAACTTGCCCTTATTTGAACTTCTTGTAAAAAAATCCGTTCTCTTACATCCTCACAACTAGTTTTCCTGTTAGGCCCTGATGAAGTTCATACGGTAAATAAACGAAACGTTGGCCAAAAATTAGATAGTTCGTTCTTTGTCCTCTTTCGACAATCCTATCAGCCTTCCATCTTCAAGGACACAATTTCTATTATATTATTGTTAACTATCACTCCATAACGAAATTCTCCGCAAGTTCGAATATTTGGCGATTTTTGGCATGGTATTGTATTGTAACAAATAATTGTCAATGAACAGCAATTTCAGAATGAAATTTCCATTGCTTTGAAGGCTAGAATTTGAATCGATTCGGTTCATACAGACTCTCCCAAAGCTTTTGGGAAATCACGCTTTTATCATTGCAAACTAGACATTATTGATTTTCCACTACGGTTAATTTGGAACTTTTAGAATACAATTCACACAATCAATAACTTCAATGATGTAATCGAAATTTATGCCTATTATTTAAATCACACGAGCTATAGAACATTACCAGGATATCGAAAATACCACCCAGACAACCTCAAATTATTTATGAAAATCAGAGCCAAAGCTTTCTCGGATTATAAATGTAAGAAGAAGTTATTACAAAGAGCTCCGCAACCTTGTTAACACAGCAGTGAATGCTGAAAAATCTGAAACAAATCCCAGGAGGTTTTGGAAGGCTTTGGATTATTTGAACTTCAGAAATAACTCTCATAATTATGATAACTCCGATGCTTTGAATATTTTTTACAACTTGAGTAAATATGACCATTTCAATATTTTATTCAGAGATTATGATTGGCTCATTTGGGATGAATGTTTGTAACCTAACTGAAGGGTCCACTGCAATAATGATGAATGTCCAAAATTATTTTCATTCTAAGTAAGTAGTTCATTCGGATACTTCATATTTGCAGTTAGTAATCTCGTTTACAAACTCAGCAGTATCATGTTGAAAAGGGAAACATTCTCAATTGAGAATGTTTCCCTTTTCAACATGAATACCCCACAAGAGGTTATCTTGACGATGGAAGATAGTGACTAAAGTTTATCTTTCAGTCGCAGATGATTCCACATCTGATTTTATGAACATCCTGTTTATATTTTCAACAAATCAATCAGCAGTATCACTTACAGTCCCGCCATAAATAGGTTTTTAATAATTGGATACTCGGCGAGAACGCTCAGCTCATAGGTGTTTACGGCAATAATAATAAATGTCCATCGCCATTTATAAAATTTAAACCCAATTATCTCAAAACAAACAAAGAATTACATTCATCATTATTGCAGTGGTACCCTTCAACTCGGAGGTTTTAAAAATTAATAATACAGGAATTCACAGCTATTTGTTCAATGAACTGATCAAAGGTTTAGAGCACTAGAGTGAGTGATTGTATTCACTACATAAGCACAATACATAATTCCAGAAATCACTCAGTTACTACACAAATTTATAACTTTCCGGAGACGTAAATTTTTTTTTTTTGGGGATATGGAACTATGTTTCCGTAATTATTGTGATTTATAATAACAATTCGTATGCTCATGTTACTTTTCCTGTTTTTATGTATTTTTTTATTCAATATCATGAATTCAGCAATCTGTCTCAAGAGGGATATAAGCGTCTCTTCTGACAGAAGTGAAGGAACCACATTAAAAGTATTATATCAGTGTGGGTTTTCTATTGTTGGACTAATCAACTATAATTGACTAACATGAATTTATAAAAGTTTAATGTTGATAATGAAACTAGAGTAATATAAATCAGCCGTATTGATTTTATAAAGCGTTATTCCCAGCATACTTCCTTGAGGCACACTAGGTAGAATAAGGAGTTGCTTGGTGTATCTTGTTCCACTAGAAAGTGTCTATTGCTGAGATGAAATTTCAGTATCCGTTCAATATGTTGATGAGGGACAAGTTTCTTCATTTTATAGCAGTCCTTCGTGTCGAAAAACAGCAGAACATGGCAAGAAAATCGCAAAACATATTTTCCTTTCAAGGTCATTGTTGATTCTGATAACTTGTTCAATGGTTTTATGCTTGTTTCGAAATTCAAATTGATGGTTTGTGATAATATTTAGTTCTTCAAGTATGGGATTTCACTTTTCCAATACATTATCTTCTGTTTTTTTTTCAGGTTCAGGAATCATGTTCATTTGTACTGCTTTCCATTGGTTGGAAGGAGGATTGTATTCGATATAATGGTTTTGAGTTTAATCATATATTTCGAAGTTACTTTATGTTTTTACCACTAATTATATCGAATCCAGGCGATTATTTGTTGGTGTTTGTTTAATACTAGAAAAAAAAACATTTTCTGAAAAAAATATGGAATTTTAAATTCCGTTACGGATTATTTAGAAGGCAACCCGATTTCAACTTCTAGGAGAGGCTACTGAATTTCTGTTCGATTGAAGTCATTTCTTAAGCTGGTATAAATTGAAAAATACTTTTCATTCAATAATTTAAAATCCACTTCTTTTTATGAGACTCTCCCGAGAAACAAGTGGTAACATTATTTCACTGTTTTCAACGGAATGTTTGGTATCAATGTAAAAAGAAAACAGAAGATTCGACTCGAAGTAGGAACAGAAATCATACATGAATTCAATATTCCCGTGAAGATAAATCAATAGTGTCAAAGTTATACAAATTAATATTTTATTATATGAGAAAAAAACGGAGTTATAAGAATTTCAAAGCCTTATATTTATTAAAACAAATACACAATACGTTGCCAAAGATTTTTTTAAATAATTTTTGAGGCATTATGCAAAATTTTGAATGGAGCATCCATGCAATCGCCATCCTAACTTTTGCTTTAACTCAAAATTGGAATTTCTGTTTTGATTTCATCAGTGATAAGTGGTGGAAACAGAGTGTAATGGTGAATAAAAACAGTTAAAAACACCTATTAATATAGTAAGATTTCCATGGGATGATTTTTGTAAATCTACTCAGCGGGTGTACAATTTGGTGGTAGTGTGGATAAATCAAGTTATTTCTACAATTTAAGCATAACCTGAATGAAAAATTAGCCGACTACATGATACAACATCTTTTTCGGAAATTTCTCAATCTGGTGAAACACTCACTTGTGAACTCATCTTCGTCCGCTTCTTCGGCTTCCCTCGCTAATTCTTCGGGCGTTTTCTTTTTCCGCATCAACGGATTTGGTTCTTCTTGGACTGGATCTACTACTTCTTCTTTTTTCTTAATGTTATACTGTAAAAAAAAAACAGATGTTGAATAGTTTTTTCGTGGAATGGAAGAATTCGTAAAAATCTGAGAATGATGATATCATAAAAACATGTAGTTGTGCTTAGGGAGACCCGAAACTTCGAAGATAGAGATAATTGATCAACTGGAAGGAAGTTTCTTTAAAGAAGAATAATTCTCAATTTTCATGTTAGGATACAGGTTTGGTGATACTGCTCTTAAATATTGAATAACCTACATTCCTCACAAGTAAAAACTCTTCTCATTCCATCATTGAATTTGAATATACCGGGTGTCCACGGAAGGTGGTTCGCCCCTATAACTTTTTTGTTTTCGGAGATAATGGAATGAAATTTGGAGGATCTGTTTAATGCACAAAACTGCATTTTTTGACGAGTAACTCAACTTCATGCAAATTCCGGATTCACCGGAAGTGATATAAACTTTCGATTTTTAAATGGGACATTTGGTATATTTTCGTTTTTGTGTCTCCATATGACATTTAGAATACAACCATGGTCGTATGGGGTCGGCTTTAGAATAGCCCCATGGTAAATCCTGCCTGTCGTAAGAGGCGACTAAAAGGATAACCGTAGGTGGAAGATGGTCCCATCGCCCGGTGAAATACCACCATATCGACTTTGTGTGCTGTGAAATGGACCATTCCATGTTTCAGTGTTCGGTCGATACTTTCCGGTCTCCCTCTTTCCTTTTCCCCAATTCCTCCTTTATTTTCAGGTGCATCCTAATAGTAATAATGATGAAGTCTCCTAGAGTAAAACACTCCGGAAGTAAAATACCTCTCCATTCGGATTTCCGGGCGAGAGGTACTCGAGGGGACTCAACATTAAAAATTAATTTTTGCATCATCCGCGGACTCAACAAGAACATCAATGACGTCCACCATCACCTACAGACGGAAAAACCGGATATTCTGGCTCTAACAGAAACACAAGTAAACTCGTCCACCAACAAGGTCCATATGCTTTGTCCTGGTTACGAACTCCATTCTCGATTCAGGTTCAAAGGTGGAGTTTGCCTTTACGCCAAGGCTAACCTTTCATGCCAGCGTGAAGAGAGTTTGGAACCGAAAGACTTTGATGTGATGTGGTTCAAGCTATCTGATACCAAACTGACTAAGTTCCTCTGCTGCCTTTACCTATCACCTAATGAACCTTCATATAACGACCTCTTTGAGTTTTTATCACTCAAATTGGACTACATTCAGGAGAACCATCCAACAGCTGAAACCATAATCATGGGAGACTTTAATGTACATAACGCTGCCTGGCTCAAATTCTCTAACAAAACAGATGATGCAGGTCGTCAAGCCGAGGCCTTCGCCATCACTCATGGTCTAGAACTGGTCGAGCTACCAACCCGCATCCCTGATGTCAACAACCAGTCTGCCAATACACTAGATCTTTTCCTCACCACCAATCCTGACCCGTATAGAATAGAAGTTTGTGCCTCACTTGGAAACTCTGACCACACCCTCATCTCCACAACATGCTCTTTCCATTTACCATCGAGCTGCACAATACCACCCCGTCTCATGTGGCATTACAATTCGGCCGACTGGGGGGGTCTTCGTATGTTTTTCTCAGCGTTTCCATGGAAGAGAGTTTGTTTCTCTTCAGTAGATCCAACACGATGTGCTGAGACAATTTCTGAAATCATCATGTTGGGGATGCAAACTTACATACCGAATACCGAAAGAAGAACATCATCCGATAAGACCTGGTTTAACAGAAACCGCTCTAGAGCTGTGGCTTCCAAACAGGCAGCATACCATCGATGGCTAAAAAATCCGGGCCCTGAGACCAGAGCAGCATATGTCGAGGCTAGAGGCATATGTAAAGAGACAATAGAATGCTCAAAAGATGCCCACAAAGCCAAAATAAGATCAAAACTTGCTGAATGTCCTAACGGATCCCGTTCATTTTGGTCTTTCGCAAAGCTGTGGGAAGAAACTTCACGTCCAGCTCATTTCCCCCTAACCAAAGAAGATGGAACACTAGCAACGACTGCCCAGGAAAAAGCCAATATCTTTGCGCACCTATTTGCTGGAAATTCCACTCTGGATTCATCGGGAAAACAACTCCCGAACATTACACCTATTGACAGTCACATGCCCGAGATCACCTTTCGCCAACGTCCTATCAGAAAGATTTTGCTGGGTCTCAACACCAACGAAGCCTGTGGATCTGACGGAATGCCGCCGATTGTTCTCAAGAAATGTGCCCCCGAACTAACACCTGTTCTTTGCAAGTTGTTCAACCACTCTTAGCAATTTGGGGGTATTTTCCGTCCAATTGGAAAATTGCAAGAGTACAGCCAGTCCCTAAAAAAGGCAAAAAGGCCCTACCTAGCAACTACAGACCTATCGCACTGCTATCTATTATTTCAAAGGTCATGGAAAAAGCCATCAACATCGAGCTCATGAAATATCTGGAAGACTCAGGAATTGTCAACGATAGGCAATATGGCTTCCGCCATCAGAGATCAACTGGTGACCTGCTCGCTTACGTCTCACATATATGGCAGCTTTCTATTGAAAAGTATGGAGAAACTTTAGCTGTGGCATTAGATATCTCCAAGGCGTTCGATCGAGTTTGGCACCAGGGACTCCTCGCCAAGCTTCCGTCTTATGGCTTGCCCCCTCAGCTGTGTTCTCTGCTTGCTAGTTTTCTCTCAAACAGGTCTCTCTATGAAGTGGTCGATGGAGTTTCATCTGACACTCTACTCATAAATGCTGGTGTTCCGCAAGGATCCATTCTCGCACCAACACTATTTCTACTTCACATCAACGACCTGTTGAAAGCAACTTCATGTCCAGTACACAGTTCTGCCGATGATAGTACCCTCCATACCGCTTTCTCTTCCAGGGCCCCTATATCAGCCCGTGAAACCAGAAATGAACGAGGAAGAAATGTTAATAATATAAATATGGACTTAGCAACAATTCTCGAATGGGGATCTAATAACTTGGTAGAATTCAATGCAAACAAAACACAAGCATGTCTTTTCTTTAGAAAAGCCGATCTCACTGTGCCTAACATAACTTTGTCAGGAGTAACCATACCACTGAAGCCATCCATATCGATCCTTGGTATTACTATCAGCAATAACCTTTCCTGGGAAAATCACATGAGGTCCATTGCCAAAAGTGCATCCCAAAAACTTGGTTTTCGGTTTCGTGCCAAGAGCTATTTCACCCCCAGTCAGCTGCTTATGATCTATGAGGCACAGATCCGACCTGTCCTGGAATACTGTTCCCATATTTGGAGTGCGGCACCTAAACATATCCTGAGGCTATTGGATTCTGTCCAAAAAAGGGCAATTCGTCTCGTCGGTGATGCCTCGCTTACAAACTCGCTCACTTGTCCGGAACACCGTAGAAAAGTTGGCGATTTGTCTCTATTTTATAGATATTTTCATGGGCGATGCTCTTCTGAAATATCAACAATCGTTCCTGCTTTGGCAGTCTCTTCGAGATTAACCCGTCAAGTTCAGTCATCACACCCCTTCGTGGTCACTTTGGAGACCTGCAGAACATCACTTTCCAAAGACTCGTTCATCCAACGAACAGCGAGGCTCTTGGAACTCATTGCCTAGGGAGGTGTTCCCCGAGGCATACAACCTTCAGAAATTTAAGAAGAACACCAACTCCTACCTTCTTTCCCTAGGTTCCCACGATGTTCTCTGAACATTACAGGATATCCCTTTTCGTGGGAACCAGAACATAAAAAAAAAAATATATCATTCGTTACTGTTTGTGACAGTTTTTTTTTCGAAATAAAGTTTCATTGTTGAGGGCTATGGATACGTTCAAATAACTAATTTCAGTCCTAAAATGTTTGTAAAAATACAACTTTACTGTTTTCGATCAAAATGTTTCAGCTATGTGACGTTTGATTTTAAAATTTTATTACTATTTTTTTTCAAATGGCAACATGGTCGTCGGTTTAGAAAAAAAGAGCATTTTATTACGATTAATTTGATACCGCACTTTATCAGGTTGTGAGAAAATTTTCGATAAAAAACTGAAAATATAACGTTAGAACTTTCGTTAAATGAAGAATCTTATTGAGATTAAAATAGGATTTAAAATCATCGAGTAGCCAGTGACCAACACAACTGAAACAAAATCATTGAATTGTTGCGGTAAAAATTGTCGTGTCGACAAAGTCAATTAGGTAGTTATTGTGTACCTCATTATTTGAAAATCATGGAAAATAACAATATATATACAAGAACTGAAAAAGTTGAAATGTTATTAGTTTTTGGAGAGTGTAGGCAAAATTCAACCGATGCTGCAAGACTCTACGCACAGAGATATCCTGATCGGTGTCACCCGACTCGGCACTATTTTCCAAAACTGGTTAAAAAAATGAGAAATGAGCCTGATAATGATGAACGATTCGTTTGTGTGAGTGAAAAAAAAAATAGATGTTCTGGCCTACGTTCAAGAAAATATTAATACGTCACTCAGGGAGATCGCAAGAGAATGTGACATTTCAAAGTCTTCTGCAGCTAACATTTTGAAGAAACATAAATATCATTCATTTAAATATCAACTACACCAGCACCTGTACCAAAACGATAATGCAAGGAGACTTGAGTATTGCATTGGTTCTTTGGAAAATATTTGGATGATGACACATTTCCATATAAAATTCTGTATACTGACGAAAACGTTTCACTAATTTGGGACATTTCAACAGAAATAATAAGCGATATTGGTCCGATGCAAATTTACACTTGATGGAGGAAGGAAATTTCCAAGAACGGTTTGGTTTCAATTGTTGGGTTGGGATTTAAGGGGCCAGAATTTTAGGCCCTATAATTTTTGACGGTGTCCTGACAGGGGCTAGATATCTAAGTTTCCTCACGCAAGAAATTGAGCATTTCTTGGACGGAGTTCCATTAATAAATCGAGTTGGATTATTTTATCAACAAGATGGTGCTCCGCCACACAACCTGAGGGCAGTTACGGAATATCTGCATGAAACATACAACGAAAACTGGATTGGAAATATGGGTTCAGTTAGGTGGCCGGCGAGGTAGAGCTCATCCAGTATTGAAACGACCTGTTGGTAGGTAGAGAGGGGGAAAACACGAGTGGACACGATTTGATGTGGCTGTTCATACTACGGCGAATATTCACCAGTGTCTTGACATGCAGCGTTTTGGAAGGTTAGGTTAGGTAGTGCAGTTATTTATTCAACTTTGCAATAGTTTACTTGTTACCTTGCCAAAATGCCCAGTGGTAAGTACTATTCAGTAGCGGAAAAAGAAATTATGGCAAATGTTATCAAATTCATGAAAAATGAGGCCAAAAATGGGATACAAATACCTTTACAAAATTACAAAGAACTTGCCAAGGCAGCAATGGGTATAACAGAATATTGTTTTAAAAAAATTCATACGGATCAATCAGCTGTGAATTCAGGTAGTATTCCTTCTTTGCCGTCTCCGCAAAAAAGAGTAGGAAGAATAAAGTCGAAAAATAATATTACGGAAGGGCAGGGTGAAACAATAAAAACGATTATAAATGATTTTTGTTTGCTTGAAAAACAACGCCCTACTTTAAATTATATTCTTCAAGAAATCAAAAATGCTCAGGTAGGGTTTGAAGGCAGTCGTTCAACATTGCACATTATAATCAAAGAGTTGGGTTTCGATTGGGAAAAAACGAAAGTTAGATTACTAAGGGTGGAATTTTTAAGAAAATTGAAAATGTATCGTGAACAAGGAAAAAACATCATTTACACTGATGAGACGTATTTGCACAGTTCTCATACACATTCTAAGACGTGGGTTGATAAGTAAAATCATAATTTAAGTTTCAAAAAACCATATAATAAAGGAAAACGATTAATAATAGTTCATGCAGGAGGAGAAATGGGGTTTGTAAAGGATGGCCTAGTTTTTTATCAGTAATTCAATGTTGAACAATCATGGTCGAGATTTTAAATTGTTATTGGCAGAACCGAGCAGAAAATTTCAATGTGTAGTTTTTTAAGGTTTGCAACAAAAGTATATCAGCATAGTTTTACATAGGGCAGAGGAACATTCAAGTCATTTATGATGAAAAACTAGTTAGCCCTCTTGTAAATTCGTATTTTTTCAATAAAACAATCTATAAATCTCAAAACTTGTCCCCATCTTGGAGTGACCGTTTGGAATTTTTATGAAAAAACTAGCTGGATCCGGCATGCATTGCAATGCCACGCAAATAAAATATCTGTCTGTCTGTTCCGTTCCGGTCACGTTTCCGGTACCGTCCCGGTCTATCTGTCTTTTTTTATATCTATGTATTGAATTTTTTAATTTTAACAAAAAAACATAATTTCCGACCCCAAAAACCCCCACGGTTCATAATCGCAAAACTTGTCCGCCATCTTGAATCGAATTGAACCATAATCACAATGTTTGTCCTCCATCTTGAAGCCGCCATCTTGAACTTATTAATTTTGACATAAAATTCATAATCACAGACCCCGAAAACCCCCACATACCAATTTTGAATCGAATCGGACCATAATCACAAAACTCGTCCGCCAAAAACTACGTCTCGTGTTTCGCCTATACCAAACAATTTGGTACGCCTATGGAATTTCTATTTATAGCCACAGTTAGACAATGGCTCGGGTATCTTCGAGAAAAATTGGTTGTTAGGTGGGGGAAGGCCAAAGAGGTCGTTTCAATACTGGACGAACTCTAGAATAGGGTTGTTTTCAATTTATACCTTTATTTATTCCTTTTCAAAAAACTTCTCAGGTCACCCGTCCTTACGCCTCTAGATTTTTTTTATGGGGATATATTAAAAACGAGGTTTTTGATGTACCTCCTGCCACACGACATGAATTAGAAGACAAAGTAAGGGCAGCTATTCATAGTATTACACCAAGACAGTTGAGGAACGTTGTAAGAGCAACAATAAGAATAGTTCGTCTGTGTCAGCAACAAGAAGGAGGTCACTTTGATCATCTGGAACCCTAAAGATATCTAAATAGGTAGTTTCAATATAATTATTTCATTTTCAACAGGTGCTTCATTTTAGAAAAGTTCTAACGTTATGGTATTTTCAGTTTTTTATCGAAAGTTTTCTTACAACCTAATACACTGCGGTATCAAATTAATAGTAATAAAATGCTCTTTTTTTCTAACCCGACGAGCCACCATGTTGCCATTTGAAAAAAAATTGGAATAAAAATTTTAAAATTAAACGTCACATAGCTGAAACATTTTGATCAAAAACAGTAAAATTGTATGCTTAGAAACATTTTGGGACTGAAATTAGTTATTTGAATGTATCCATAGCCCTCTAGAATAAAAATGTATTTCGAAAATAAAATAAAAAAACAGTTAAAAACAGTAACAAATGATACATGGTTGTATTCTAAATGTCATATGGAGACAAAAAAATTGAAAATATACCAGGTGTCCCATTTAGAAATTATGTCACTTTCGGTGAATCCGGAATTTGCATGAAGTTCAGTTACTTGTAAAAAATGCAGTTTTTTGCATTAAACAGATCCTTGAAATTTCATTCCATTATCTCCGAAAACAAAAAAGTTATAGGGGCGAGCCACCTTCCGTGGACACCCGGTAGAATAAAGAACTGTTAGTGACATCTATCATCCGAAGCTTGCCTTGAGTTGGTTTGGTTAGTTGCCTAACATAATAAAAAAAGTGAATAATTTGGTGGTTTTATAAATAGAAATTAAATCCAAAATAAATTATTTAAAGTATCAGGTATAAAAATGTTCGGAACAAAAGTTGTAGCTCGTGATTTTCCTAATAAAAATGGTTTTCATAAAAATTTCGATAGGTATAGATTCTTTCCTACAATATCAAAATTTGTATGTCTATAAAGTATGTAAGTATTCCTATGTATTTTGCCTTGGTTAACTGTGCAACACACTGTTTTCTTTGATATTCAATCCAAGCATGATTCAAAAATCGGGCTGGAATGGACCCAAAACGTTCTTATTACATTGACTCAAAAATGTCAGTTTTTCGATGGACTTCTCCTTAGTATCGACTGTAAACGGAATGGTGAGGGCGTTTTTTAACTTAGAGGGGCCGAGTAACACGAGAATGAATGTTTCTTAGGTTCAACGTGGAGAAGATTTGGCAAATTTGGCCAAAAACTTTGAAAAAATCTTCATTAATCTCTATTATCTTGCAACATGCGATTTCATTGAATGACCCAAGTGAGGCGGCGAATGTGTCAATTCCCGTATTCTCAGAAAATCAAGGAAGGTTATGGTGGAGTAGTGGTTAGGTAACCAGGGTGACCACTTCGGAACACCGCGTGCCGGTTGCCTTTTTGCCATTTTTTTTTCAGATGCATTTTTATCTATTCAATATTCCGATGATCAATGAGATTCACTTTTGAACATACTTTTTTTTTCAATCTCACGCGAAAGGCTCGAGTTCGATTCCTAGTAGTGGATCTTTTTCTGTCAAAATCAGTTCTAGATAAAAAAACATATTTCATAGTGAAAAAATTATATACAGGGTGTTATGTAAGTACGTGGCCAAACTCGAAGGGGTGATTCTTTGAGTGATTCTAATACGAAAAGTTTATATAACCAAAGGTGCGGTAACGCTTTGTTTTCAAGTTACAGGGTGTCGTCAATATTTTTAAAAGAAATAGTTTTTTCCTAAATATCTTAATAATCCTTCAGCTGATTTTGTTGAAATTTGGCAGTGCTATTTGGGGTAGTGAGGGGCTGATTCAACCTCAACTAGATTGAAATCATCGTATCCAGTTGCGTTCCGGAAGGCACCTTAACCAATATTTTTGACCAAAAAAATGTGCGCACTGATTTTTTGCAATTTTTGTATTTTTTTCGCATTAATCAACTGAAACTTTAATTTTTTTGATTCAAGCATTTTTATCGTATCTTGCTTTGTTTTTGAGAAAAAACATAAAAAATCGCTTTATTGCATGTCCCTGGGACAACATAATAAAAAATTTGGACTAACAAACCATCAAAAACTGGGGTGTACTTTTTATTTTTTTCCATATCGATAGTCTTAAAAATTGTTATCAGAAGTGATGCAAGCAATAAAAACATTTATTAATTATTAAAAAATGTTTTTATTGTTGTCCATTAATATGCAATACCGAGATTTTTATTTATGATTAAACAATTAAAATTACACGAAAGTCATCTTTTGAATTTTTAGATTACCTGTTTTCGATGGAACAAAGAACGTTTATTGTTACTGTGGTGTTTTGAAAGTGAAGTTAGAGTGCCATGGAAGGAATAACAATTGTTCAAACAAATTTGACTTTGACATACATAACTTGAAACAGTTCATACGTAATTATTTGAAAGTGATTATTTGAAATGTTTTTAAGAGTTTTAGCTATAAAAATCGTTATTGATATTAGAAAATGGTTCGGTTTACAAACTCAGAAATGGCCGATATGCATTTTGTCTATGGAATGGCCCAAGGCAATTCCAGAGCGGCTAGACGCATTTATCAAGAAATATATCCTCATCGCATTGTACCAAATAGACAAACATTTGTAAGAATACACGAAAGGCTGTGCGAATTAGGCACCTTCCAAAGGTCGACTGCTTTTATTGGGAGACCTGCAACGGTAAGAACAGTGGAGCTGGAGGAAGCAGTTTTACGTGAAGTTGAGCGTAGCCCCGATACAAGTACACGCAAAATTGCACAACAATCAAACATTTCCCACTTCACTGTATGGAAGATTTTAAGGGATTATCAATTGTATCCTTACCACATACAGCGTGTGCAAGCGTTATTACCTGCGGATTTTCCCTAGCGAGTTGTTTATTCTACTTGGCTTTTGCAACAACAGGCAGCATCTCCAACATATCTATCCCGTAACTTCCATAACAATCATATCTGGGCTGCAAAGAATCCCAATGCGGTTATAGAACATAATTATCAACAACAGTTTTCCGAAAATGTTTGGATTGGTATTGTGGGTGATTATCTCATTGGACCTCATTTTTTACCCCCGATATTGAATGGTCAAGAGTATCGTCATTTTTTGGAATTTGTGTTACCTGTACTATTAGAAAATGTCCAACTGGCAGTAAGAGGAGCAATGTAGTTTATGCACGATGGGGCCTTACCTCACTTTAGCATAGTAGCACGTCAATTTCTGGAAGCAACTTATGGAGAAAACTGGATCGGTCGCGCAGGTCCACAGTCATGGCCCCCCAGGTCACGGGAATCAAATCCCTTAGATTTCTTCCTTTGGGGACATTTGAAGTCCCTTGTTTATAAAACTCCAGTCAACACTGAAGAAAAATTTATTCCAACGGATAAAGGGATTCATGTGATCAGATAAGACATACGCCAGAAATATTTCAACGTTTCGGCAATGGTAATGCTTACATTGAAGTTGAAGGAGGACATTTTGACTTTTGTGTTATTTATTGTTAAATGTTTTCTTACTGAAAAAAATTTCGTACCTTTCAATTAAGTGTGGTTTCAATAAAGGGTTCTTCTTTTTTCATGTTTTTCTTAATTTCCGGCGTTACCACAACAATAAAGTGAGTTTTTTTTTTCTCAAAAACAAAGCAAGATACGAAAAAATGCTGAAAGTAAAAAAGTTGTAGTTTCAGTAGCTCAATGCAAAAACAATACAAAAATTGCAAAAAATCAGGAGCATTAAGATATTTAGGAAAAAACGATTTCTTTTAAATATGTTGACACCCTGTATCTTGAAAACGAAGCATTACCGGACCTATGTTTATATGAACTTTCGTCTTAGAATTACTCAAAGAATCACATCCTTCAAGTTCGGCCACATACTTACGAAACACCCTGTATATTTTAAGTTTTTGAGTGAGTTCAAGACCAGTGAATGAATGAATGAATCTGTGAAACGATTCCTTCGATATTGAATAGAGAAGAATTGTTGTAACTATCCACGTTGAAAATTCGAATATAAAATGAATTCTGGTAGTTTTATTCAGTTTTAAATCTGATTCGGGAAATATTTTCATCAAATATCATTCGTGCTAGAGGATTTTATCGCATTTTTTTAAAAAATTCCCTTAAGCATTTTTCCTCTAGGAAATTTACCTTGTGCAATTTGCGGCCTCATAATCAGATAATGAGACCGCAAATCGCACTCAGTAAAATTTCCAGGCAAAATGCTTTTTCGAAAATTTGAAAAACATTTGAGTGATGAAGCCCCTAGCACTTGATATTACCATGATAAAATCGTTGCATTATATTACTCTCGATAAAATTACAGCACATCTGCGAACTTGCGACATCTCTACAAGAACTTGGGGTGAATACATAAATCACCATTTTAGTATCAACTCCCAGCACATAACATCTTCAAACGACCCCTGGTTATTCACAACCAGATAGACAGGTTATCAATATGTCTTAGGAACGTCCTAGCTGTTGTTAATTGGGCCTTGCAAACAGTACTTCAGAAGAAGAATCAGGCTTACCAAAATAAATTAATGCACACATTTTCGCTAGATACATTAGAAATATCAAATT
Organism: Gonioctena quinquepunctata; assembly: GCA_018342105.1. Lineage (NCBI taxonomy): Eukaryota > Metazoa > Arthropoda > Insecta > Coleoptera > Chrysomelidae > Gonioctena > Gonioctena quinquepunctata. Next base: position 32,384 of record JAFIRS010003136.1, on the reverse strand, counting down.
TATGATCGATTTATTATTTTATTGAACTTATAATACTACAACTGCTTCATGTCCACTTCTTCACCTACCCAGTAGGTCGTGTTGGCCTAAGGAAAATCTCCCATTTGTAGATATCCCTCAAAGGGAGTCAACCTGACTCCGTTAGGGAGTCGCTATAAATTAACGGACTCCCTACTAGAGTCAATTTGACCCCGATTAAGATTCCATTTTCTTGCCAAATCACTGGATCTTCTCCCAATCTCTAACCTACAAGAAATGACAATAAATATGTTATTTGATTTTATAATTCATTTTTCCTTACCTGAGTTAACTGTTTCGTGATTCACACATATGCTTGCCTCAATAACATTTGGTCACTTACTGAGACCCATTGAGTTGGTGGGGCACTTCATGAAACGGTTGGTTTTGATGAGGGCAGAGTATAAGTTCTTCTCTATATGATGACTGACTATAGTTACTTGAAAGTTGGTTAAAGTTAAAATAACTGAAACCACCATTATCTGTTGTCGACGTTCCGACTTTCATAAGGTTAGCTTCAGGAAACTACGCTAAGAATTAGGATTATAAAAATGATATGGATTGTATGTTATGTACAGTGCGGTCCATAGGTATGGAATGAATTCATTTTTAGCGTTTTTATGTATTGTTAAAAAAACCTGAAACAATTCGATTTCTATTGTCAATTTGACAATTTACAGTATGAAAATATTACCCTCTTCTTGCACCCCCTCTGAATTATGAGCACCCCCTCAAAAAATTTAAATGAGAAGGGGGGTGTGTGGCACCTTGTTCGAAAGGAATTTTCATTCTCTGTTCAGCGGTATTAGGTTTTTCAAATTTGGTGCGATCATAACTGTGAACATTTATTTTGAAAAAGTAATTTTTTTATACTTTACGTAGAATTCAGAAAATAATGTTACATAATGTTTAGGAAGTATTTTTCAATTTATTTTATAATTAAATTGAATGTTCAAAATGATCACCATTCACTTCTTGACAATAAGCAAGTCGATCTTGGAATTCTCGTTCAACATTTTGTAGGTCCTCGGGGTTATGTTGTTAATTTCTTCTGTTATCCCAACTTTTAAATCTGCAATATTGTCTGGTCTATTGAAATATACTTTTGATTTTAAATAACCCCATGAGAAGTAATCGAGAGGAGTCAAATCGGGGGATCTAGGCGGCCATTCAATCGTTCCACGTCTTCCGATCCATTTATTGGGAAAAACTTCGTTCATCTAACAATACGTTTGTAATGCGGTGAAGCTCCGTCTTGTTGGTGCCACATCGATCTATCTATTGCATTTGTATCATTAACATCAGGAAAAAGTCTTTTTAATGTAGGCTGTGAAAAGTTCATAAAAAAATCTAGATAAACCTCACCATTAACTGTGCCTCCAAAAAAATAAGGGCCAATAATTTCATTGTTAATGATAGCAGCCCAAACGTTCACTTTTTTAGGATATTGTGTATGTGCCTCACACATCCAATGAGGATATTCTCTGCGCCAATATCTACAGTTTTGTCCATTAACCGTTCCATTTGAAAGAAAAGAGGCTTCATCAGAAAAAACAATTTCGTTTATGAACTGCAAATCTGCTTCTATCCATCATCGGTTTCTGCATTGTTGCCCTCTATCAGGATCATCCTCATTCAACTCTTGAACCAACTGAACTTTATAAGGATGGTATTTTTCTTCATGTAAAGCTCTCAATATCGATGATTTACTTACATCATCGTCGGTGGCAAGTTGTTACTTGTCATTTTCCTCAATCGCTAGCAGTACATCTAACTTTTTTCCTCATCCAATTTAACATTTCGACCTGGTTTTTGAATAGTTTTTACATGTCCAGTTTCACGAAATTTTGTTTCTATTTTGCTAACTGTAGACTGTGAGACGTGTTGACCAGGGTATTTATTATTAAACATTTCACAAACTTCCTTTTGAGTTCTTGTTTTATTACCGCATCCAATCATAATTAAAATGTCTATTCTTTGAGTTTCGGATAAATGAGCCATAGTTGAATCAAATACACACACAAATATTTTTCAATACACTGACGTGTGTCAACAACTTATAAATATCAAAATAACAGTAGTCTACTAGATGGCAATACATTATTTATGTGGGTTTTGTGAATAATTTTTTGGTGTCTTGAACGACTTTTTCCTGACATTTAGCAAAACAGATAAGAACATACCTGATTATTTCTTATGGGGTTATTTGAAATAAAAAGTTTATTTCAATAGACCAGACGATATTGCGGATTTAAAAGTTAGGATAACGGAAGAAATTTCCAAGAAAACCCCTGAGGTCCTACAAAATGTTGTACAAGGATTCCAAGATCGACTTGCTTATTGTCAAGAAGTGAATGAAGGCCATTTCCAACATTCAATTTGATTTTAAAATGAATTGAAAAATAATTCCTAAACATTGTGACATTATTTCCTTTATTCTACGTAAAGTATCAAAATTTTACATTTTCGAAATGAATTTTCTCAGTTATAATTGCACCAAATTTGAAAAACTTAATATTGCTGAAAAGGGAATGAGAATCTTTTTCGAACAAGGTGCCACACGTCCCCCCTTCAGAGAGGGTGCAAGAAGGGGGTAATATTTTCATACTGTAAATTGTCAAATTGACAAATAAAATTGACCTGTTTCAGGTTTTTTGAACAAATACATAATAACGCTAAAAATTGATTTATTCCATACCTATGGACCGCACTGTATAAAAATCAAGTGATACAAATCTAAATTTAAAAGTTTCAATTCGACAAAGTAAATTTCGACAGGAAAAATTTGACGAAAATTGAACGATATCAATGGATTATAAAATAAATATACAGATAATAACAGTTTACTCACATGTACAGTGCACAGTAAGTTCCTTGTCAGTAGACAGTTTTGATTAAAAGGGACATTTACACACACTCTGAACTCCTTGTTATTATTTACGATGTATATCGAAGATGTAAGGAGATATTGAATTTTAATGAGGGGTTTTGGGTGTTATACTTCTTTCATGTTCTTTTTACTTTTTCACATCCTGCACAAATTATTTTGTAGACTAGTATATATTAGTATATTAAAGTATAAGTGGATAAAAAGGGCTTTAAAACACGCGCGATTTTTCGAGCACGACGGCGCAGCCGGAGTGCTCGAAATAGAGCAAGTGTTTTTAAGACCAGTTATCCACGAATACTTTACGTAATTTTTTTTTATTGGTGCACTTTGACCCATATATACTGGTATTATTACTACAAAAAATAGAAATAAGAACTAATAATGCAAGAAGGTTGAATTCGTGATGTGACATCCAGTATACCTTTCGTTGTCATGGAAATGAGAAAAACATTCATTTGCAATTTGTTACCAAAGATCAATATTTGTTGTCACCAGAGCTCAAAAATGAATTATTCTAATATCGATTTTTTGAAGAGTGAGGCAGAATCGCGGTTAATACCGCGAAATTCCAGTGATATATATAAAAAAGAATATGAAAAGTTCATCAAATGGATGGAGGAGCACATATAAATGAACGAATTGTGAGTAATATTTTATTTGACGTTACTCCTGTCAGATCAATAATCAAAAATTTGTCATTTAGACTTCACGTTCCTCGATTTGTTGATGTTGTCATGGTTACCTTTAAAAAACGCGCGTTTTTTAAAGTTCGATTTAAACACGCTGAGGCGTGCTTTAAATGGGTAAAAAGGGGCACCAATAAAAAAATATATATATATATATACAGTCATTTAAGTGAGCAACATATGTGAATTTTTAAAATTAATTGCACAACTAAAATAAAAATATTGCCGAAAGTTGGTGCATATGCGATAATCATATTAGGTGCACTTGAAACAGCATATAGGGTAAGTCAAAAAATATAATATTGTACAGGGGTAAAGTACCCTTATTTCAGGAAATTCAGCAAAAGGAAAGTTGTTTGGAATTGAAAGTTATGCCTAAATACCAACACATGGCCTCCCACAAAAATAATTGATAATTTCCCATTTTTTTTATATTTACCTTAAACACTTTCATAAATTGATCAAAATCAAATCTATTCGGCATACCTTTCTTCAAATTCAAGCAAATTTGTAAAATCAACTCATATTTTAATTTTTTTAAGGAAATCACAAACTTCAAGTTTTTACAACGATATTAAACACAACTTTAAAATTTTGACAAAATTATTTTCAAGAAGGTAAAACAGCAGTAATGATAATATGCCTATTGAAAAACTCTTCTTTGAATTGCAAAATTTGTATTTTAAATGTTTATCAAAAATCTGTACAAATTAATCGACAAACATGAAATCTTACTGAAATTATCGCGGATATCTATGGAAAAAACAAACGAGGGTTAAAAGTAAACATTATTATTATTAATTCATATTTACAAAACAATGTATACATAATGAATGCACTAAACGCACCCAAATCTAAAAAGCAATATTACAATGTTTTTAAACGTATTTGAATGTGGTACCGATGGATTTTCCAATTTTTATCGGCTTATTTTTATTATAACTTGAAAATTAACAAATCAAAATAAATTAGAACAGAAAATATTTGAAATGCAAAGAATAAGTGTAAAAAAAAATATCGAAGGGTCTCGTCTAATTGCCCGATCATAAAATTCACTAAGAGTAGATTGCAATACATTTGCTGAAATATTTCTGCAATGAAATCGTATAGAATTTTCAAGCTCCTCAACATTATTGAATGACCAATCCTTGTATACTTTTTGCTTTGAATATTCCCATAGAAAATATATTGGGGTGAGATCTGGCGAACGAGAAGGCCACCGTGGATCAGTATTTCGTCCTAACCATTTATCACCAAATTCCCCATTCAACCATTCAGAAACAATTCTAGCAGAATGAGCGGGACATCAATAATGTACAAACCCTAATTTATTTCGTTCCTGTAAGCTCATATTATCCAAAAAGTCAGTTAGTTTACCAAAAACTGTAAATCGGTGTCACATTTAGGTTTTGGCGAAAAAAAAACCCACCCTATTAATTTGTCGTTAATAATAACGAAACACACGTTTGTTTTTCGGTAATGACAAAATTTGGATTTTCTTCCGACCACCTTACAATTTTGGGAAGAGACCACGCCATCTGTTGTGAACGTGGATTCATCCCCAAAAAGAATGTGTCTATGGAAATCACGTTGATCTTCAGAAGTCATAGCGCAATGCATAGTCTCGTTCTTGAAACGTGCAAAATAACTTTGGCTTATAGGCATGATATTCAATCTTCTTAACAGAGCCTTTTATACACCCGTATAAGCAAAAATTTCTTGGGTGGATCTTCTAGGGTTTTAACAACTGCCTGAGGTACTTCTAATTGATTTTCTTAAGTACGTACAGTTTTGGTACGTCCATTTTAATATTTACAGTCTGAAGACCCTATCTGTTTGGAAATGATCAAAATTCTGCTTACAGTTGAATAGTGAACTTGTTTGTCTGGGTGTCGTTCGTGTGATGAAGGAAGCTGCAGTGAGTGGATTGAGAAGAAGAAGAAACAGAAGCCCAGAGGGCGCACTTCGGACGCCCGTCCGGGTACCTTTCCCCATATAACCCACCTCCCAGGAGAAGGTACCTGCCTTTCGGCTTATCAATCTCCTGAAAGAGGTTTAGGGTCACACGAGGATCCGGATACGCCGGATAGGCGCGCTAAGTAATCCTAGCTAACGTTATAACTCAGCCACGGTGGGGCCACTTGATAAGACAAGCTACTGGCTCTGGGATGTCAGTGCCCGAGCAGGTTAATGCGCCGCTCCCCGCTGAGTCAGCAGGGAATACAATCATCTCAACCCATAGGTGAAGGACTCCCCCGTCTCTACCGAATTACGGTATTGTTTTCCATCGATCCACTACCTAGGACCACGCCCCCAGGGTCCAACAACATGTGGAGAGGCACCGGCAAACCGGTGGGGCTATCCTCCTTTCCCTGGGTACCCATGTTAACAAGACTCCTCCTGTCAGCGTTTGATGGGTCACCGCGATATCAGGCTTTCGACCTGATATTACTCGTGTAACGTTTGACGAGTAACCGTTCGAGTGAGGGTTCGCCGAAGCTACTAAGCACTTTACCATGTTACCGAGAGAGGGACCTGGACTTTGCCCAGAGGTGTCTGGAATCGTCGAAGATACTCCCCTCCCGCCGGCCTAGTCACATGGTGGGGCTAGGCCCAAGTGGCTTGAGACTAGACCAGGCATCAAACTTGAAGGCTGGAAACCTGATTGGACATCTGAAGATTCTGAAAAATATTCCCCTAGAGTCCAGGTACAAGTCATCAGATAGCATGCCAGCTAAGCACGACTTTGAAGTGAATGTGAAGTGGTTATAAACAACCGCCATATAATCACAATTAACGGGCCTTCGCTAGAAAGGAATGCATCAGTATGGTACCCTGATGGTTCCAAGATGGACGAAAGGGCTGGAGTGGGAGTAACGGGTCCTAGTTCTAGGCTATCAAAATCCCTCTAAAGTCACATATTTGTGAGTCTGGCTTGGGACTGCAAACTCTCCCTAAGGCAACTGGCTACGAACAATCAGGTTACCCTGATGTGGGTGCCAGGTCACAAGGGAATCAAAGGCAATGAGCAGATAGCCTTGCCAAGGAAGGGGCATGCACTCAATTTTCTGGCCCAGAACCCTTCTGTGGTCTCTCCAAAGCCCACATTGAAGAAGAGTTTCAGCGCTGGTAAACTGACCAAATTAAAAACCACTGGAATAAGGTTCCAGGACAAAGAGAAGCGAAAAGGCTTTTGAGCCCATCGTCAAGGAAAGCTAAACAGCTTCTCGAGTTGGACAAGAAAGACTTGAAACTGGTAACGGGCTGCTCACTGGACATTGTCCTCTGAGGTATCACCTCAAAAGAATGGACAGATCAGACAGTAAACTGGGCCGTTACTGCGAGAACTTCGCTGAAACCGCAGAACACCTGCTGTGCGGCTGCCAAGCAATGTTTTGCAAAATGGTTGAGTTCCTCGAAGGGGTTTCGATAACGCCCTCAGACATCAGGAACATAGCTCCGAGGAAACTGATACACTTCGTAAGGAGTTTCGGAATCCTGGGCCTCGAATAGATGAAGGTCGAGTTACAGAGAGGCTGAACAGCTATATCGACCCCCACACAATCTGCAATCTCGACAAGTGCACTTAATATGATTATCGCACATGCACTGGACTGTACGATACTATCTATTATTTTCGTTCAATGTCGACAGGATAAAACACTCGTTATAATTTTTTTCAACATTTTTCGATGATTTTTTTATATATGTATATATATATATATAAATATATATATATATATATATATATATATATATATATAAATGGAAGGATTTATGGACAGCTCAGAGAGGTAACATAGCACTGTTTGGCTCGCTCATCAGTAGGTGAAGAGGTAGGATGAAACACTTTAGAAACGACAATCGAGTCATATGACAGAAGCTTTTGGTTAACAGTCAGCAGCGTCAGATAATCATGATAGGAGAGTATATAGCTCGTCAGGAATATGAATCAGTGAATAGAAGATATCAGGGATTAAAGAACAAAATGGAAGGAATTTGATAGGATGCTAGGTACAGACATTTGGTTCGGCTCATATGGTGAAGAAGTGAAGGATGAACAACACTTGTGAAAACGACAAATCAACGTTGATTTGTCGTTTTCTACCAAGTTGTCATCCTGCACTCTTCACCGTACTGATGAGGCCGAGAGCCCGAAACACGTGTCTACGGTTAACACTTTCTCTGAGGGCTATGTCCATTAAATTCCTTCCATTTTGTTTTAACAGTCCCTCGATATTACTCTCTTCATATTTATATTCCTGGATCGATTCACAGGAGTACTGACATTCGTCCCGAATTGGTCTGACAATACCACAATGACTACTTCTATTTATGACATGGATGTGTACAAGTACGTATCATTACTTCTTCATGTCTGAGAGGAAAAACACTGTTATATTAACATTTTCTGAGATTTTAAATTCTTCATTTTGATTTTTAATATCCTGATATTACTCTCTTTCATATTTATATATATATATATATATATATATATATATATAGTGAGGATGAACATTTTTTAGATTCCATTTTATTTTCTGATGAATCTACTCGTCATAACAATGGCTTAGTGAACAAACACAACTTCCATTATCATAGTGATGTGAATCCTCATTTTTTCCGCCCTCTGGATCACCAGAATAGAATCATAGGTACACAAGTTATAGGACCATACTTGTTTGATGGAAACTTGAATGGTCAAATTTTTTTACAATTTTTACCAGATGATCTGCCTGAGCTTCTGGAGAGTGTGCCGCTAAATATCAGACAGCGGATGTGGTTACAATTGGATGGAGCTCCGGCACATTTCAAATTCAGTGTCAGACAGTTTTTGAATATGTGCTTTTCGAATAAATGGATTGGTAGGGGAGGACCACAAAATTGGCCAGCGTGATCACCAGATTTGACTTGCCTCGATTTTTTTCTATGAAGATACTTGAAGAATGAGATTTACGACACTCCTCCAACCACACTGGAAAATATGAAGGAGAGAAATAGGGCTGCTTTTCGAAGAGTGACGCCTCAAATGTTATTAAATGTTTAGAAGTCTTTCATAGAGAGAGTGGCTCTTTGTATTCAACAGGATGGTCGTCATTTCGAGCACCTACTTTGAATCAAATACATTTGTGTTTCATATTTTGTTGTTGTTTCAGTTGAATAATAAAAAAAATCTATAGTCTGTTTAATGAACTACTGTCAGAATATGAATGTAAATGATAACTTCATTTTAGCGAACAGTAATATTTTAGATGAAGTGAAGTATAACAACTGTCAATGAGAATTCTATGAGCAAATCAAATAAATGTCGTTTCAAAGCTATCTTGATTCAAAGAATGCATTGAAATAAGAACTACTATTTGAAAAAGCCAATATCTGAAAAACTATCTAGGTTAGGTATAAGGAACCCCAATATGAAATGAAAGGTAATTGAATTTTATATTGTTCAGACCAAAAAATGTAGGGCTATTTGAAATAACAAAGTTATCTTTGTCCGAAATTATAAAAAAGTGACAATGATTTTTGAACATTCTGTATAATATTGAGAAACGGGTTTTATCGAAATTAATAGCTCACAATCTCTTTTATGCTTGGTCAGAATTCGAAGGGATGATTTCTATACATCTCGATGTTATTTAGTTTCCAGTTGTACCCAGTATTTTCATTAAAAAAATCAATAACTCGAGAACGGTTATAGTTAGGTACATAGTACCTCATATGAAATCATATTATTCTTTCCCGACCTATTCAAAAGTGTAACAAAATACAGGGTGTTCCATTTAAAAAAACACAACTTTGATATGTCACACTTTTTTGAGCCACCCTGTAGACTCCAAAATAATTTCATTTTGCAGCCTTAATCAATATACATATAATGAAATGGAGAAATTCCCGAAAAAATTGATGGTTTTGTTTACAGGGACCGTGTCGTATGGGGTGTGTATATATATATATATATATATATATATATATATATATATATATATATATATATATATATATATATATATCAGCACCAAGCTATCCAATGAGGTGAGCAAGTACTACAATGCACATCGATTGATATTTATTATTATTCACCTCCGATTTTTTTGCTGAAAAAATCAATTTACTTTTATTAAACAAATTTTCTCGAGAGGTTTTTCATTTATTACAGATTTCAAAACATACATATGCAAATCAGATCTCAGGATTTTTCAAAAGAAAAAATGCCAGAGAAAACGTAAATTTCACACCCGTATCATCCCCAAACGACGCATTCACTACAAAAACTCTGCATCACTTTGATGCTCCTCATTTTAGTTTCTTGTGTAATAACAATTATTTCTAATTGGGGAAACCTCCAATGCAAATTAGTTCAAAATGGAATAATTAACTCGAATTAAGTGAATTCGAGAAATACTCATAATTTTAAATGGAAGTGCCAATTCAGGAAAGAAATGAGGGATATTTCCTTAGAAGTCGCATTCGCAGAAGGAAAAGTCTTTTAATGCACTATTTAGCTTAATTGAAATTGGAAAGGAAGGAAGATAAAGTATATAGCCTGAATTCAATAGGAATGGAAAATTTTATTATATATTTAATTTAGAGTTTTGATCGTGATTGCTTTACTTGATATTGACTAAGACAAAAAAAAGGAATTGGGAGAAATGTGCATTATATTCTGTTGAAAATGGACGTATTTCAAGTTTGTTCGTTTGAATTGCATATTCATTGATAATGATCATTATCGAACAGAATAATTTCTCATGGAAGTGACTGCAGATTGCATCCTTAAAGATGTGCTCTGCCAGAACATGTGAATAAATTTGACCACCACATGAATTACGATTCAGTGAAAGTGCTAGCGACAGAGTCACATACATCTGAGAGAGTATTCTCAGAAATGTCTTTCATTTCTCAAGAAAACAAATTTATAAATAAAAAAACAGTTATTGACCATTTGAGTGAGATCTACTCTTATTTATTGTCTTTAGATATCAATCAATATTGACAATGTAATATCAAATGAAAGTTCTTTTTAACATTACCGACACCTGGTAATGTTGGTACTAATCTAACAGTTGGCACCACTGTAACAATTTCCAAGTGACACCCGTCAGGTGCGTTGGCTTAAATATAATCGCGGGATTTATTCCTAACCTGTCAGTTTCACTTGTCACACCTCGTAGAGTACACGTTTATATTTATATAATTTAAAACAATGCTAATGTCGTTGTATTAACTTTGAATTTCATTTTATTCCCTGAACTACATTTTTTTTGTTTTGTATCACTATGTTAGATGAATATGTTTGACATCATTGAAACCAACTTCAATAAAGTTGTAAGTAGCATAATGTTTCGTACTTGAATATGTTGTCTCCCTGATGATGGAAATAAACATTTCCGAAAGCTTGGATTAACCTCAAAGAGTTTACTTTTTCATTGCTGCTCACCCCAATATCCCTAGTTTTGTATATATATATATATATATTTATATATGTATATAGAATTTGTAGTTTTATTTGCTGACTAGATACGAATTAAGTGATTGGTATTTGGGTTATGCAGCAGGTCAATAAGTGTACTCTTTTACACGGATTCCAAGCTTTCGATAATATTTACTATCATCATCAGGGATGCTACAAAATAGGAAGACACATAAGAATATATAATAAAGAAAAACAAGACAGTTATAACTTACAGTGCAAGTGAGGTTATGCGGCGATGATGTTAAAATTATTAATGATGTTATATGAACAAAACTGTGTATACAACTCACAGGAATCAACCACTATCCACATTACATACGTAAACAATGTATTCTTATGTTCAGAATTTTGGATCGTGTTTTACTTTGAAAGGGCTGTCAACTAGACATGTGACTGGATTAATTCTCAAATAGACTGACACAACAGATAATATAGACCACTGGGAATGAAGTAGTGTTACCAAGTGAACTTTACAATAGCATGGAATATTTCCATATATAGATTTAAATAGAAGTTAATTGACTATTGAGAATTTAGATGTGTGAATATAAAATGATGTGGATTGAAATAATCAAACTATGTTATTAGCATTCATGGGGGTAATCTGCTGATTCTCCCTCACATTGTCTACAAAAATTAAATAAGAGTAAATCTCATTCAAATGATTTAAATCTGTTTTTTTATTTAGAGGATTTTCTGCCTGTGAAATGTGAACCATCTCTAAAAAGAGTTTCTTGGTAGTGTTTCTTTCGTTGGATAACATTTTAACTGAGTTATAATCCATACAATGTCCTTCCTTATAGACTTGCTCACTCAGTGCACATCTTTCCGGGTGCAGTCTACTGTCACTTTTGTGTGCGGTCATTCGGTCCTTCAACTGTCTGGACATTTGTCCTATGTACTGTTTATCACAGTGTTGACACGGTATACAGTAAACTACATCCGAACAGCTGGTGCATGGGGTCTTGACTTTCAATTTTGAAAAAATTCTACTAAGAGGTAAACCATTTGTGTTAGCTATTTTAATGTTTTCTGAAAAAGACTGTCCAGAACTCTCAACATTCAACATTACTATATTCTAAACCATAAGAGACCGAAGAAGATTAAATGAGCAGTAAGGTAACTATTCTGGAGAGCGTTACATTATATTACAGAATCTACAGGGACTCTCGCCCTTCTCGAGTTATCCAGGGAAAACTAAAAATGAGATTTTTGTTTTTTTACACAAATAATTTGTATTAAAAAAATATCAAAAAAAGGAAAGGGACCATTTCATTGTATCTTAACAAACAAAAACAACACATTTTCTTGTTTTCTTTTTGTCAAATTCGCCCTAGTCTCTCAAATTTCTATCTAATCGTCTGAATATTTTAATGTTTGGAATACGACGATTGGGGGTATAACTCAACATACATATTTCTTGCCAAAAGGAGATTTCCATATGATTCAGCATAAGTTGATAACATATCAGTCCTTTCGTCATTTGAATATAAAGACAGGAACGTATTTGAAAAAAAAATACTTGATGGTGGCCGTGAAGACCCGAAATATCGTATCGAAGATTTATTAGTACGCTATTATAGCAAATTTCAGATACAATGAAACTTTCTGTTAGAACTTTTTGATATTTTTTCAAATAAAAATTATATGCGTAAAAAACCAAAATTAGCAGTTTTAGTTTTTCCTGTATAACTTGAGAAGGGCGAGAATCCCTTTTTTTCTGACCAATGTAATGCTTTCCAAGAAAGTTACCTTTTTGCTCTTTTAATCGTCTTCGTATCTCTTATGGTTTAGAATATAGCAATGTTAAGATAAAATAAAATGAAAACTTTTTAACAAAAAATTAAACCGACGAAAAAATCAACTGAAAAGCAAAAAATAAAATAAACCTTCTTAGTCTAAATGATAATTGAGCTCCTAAACTAATGTAAGTAACTGATTTTGAGTCGGCGCCAAACAAACAATTATCGAAGATCATTATCTATGAAAGAAGTCATCAAAACGCAGCCGTGCATCTCGCTGCCATCATTTTACGCTTCACCTAATTCAATTGCTAGTTTGTTTGGCGGCGACTCAAAATCAGTTACTTGTATTAGTTTAGGAGCTCAATTATCATTTAGACTAAGAAGGTTTATTTTATTTTTTGCTTTTCAGTTGATTTTTGTCGGTTAATTCTTGTTAAAAGTTTTATTTTTTACTTTCAGTTCCGTATTTCGTCGGTTTAATTTTTTGTTAAAAAGTTTTTATTTTTCAATTTTTTGTGGCTAAAATCTACCAATTACTACCTACTTGTTTTTTTATTACTTCCAAAATACTTACTTACCCACCTTACTTCAACTATCACCAGTTAAATAATATTATTATCTACTTTTACTATTTGTTGTGATATAAATTATTTTCGTTGTTCTGGTTAGTTTATTTCATTACTTTGTATATCATTCCATCCTCTCATAAAATATACTGATTTTGACGAAACAAGAATAATGTCAGTAGCGATCTGTCATTTTGTCAACTACGTATGTGTATGCCAATGTTCACTAGTGAAAAATCAATTATCCCCTATTTTTCTACCCGTAAGGGTAGCTAATTCCTTCCGAAATCCAAATATAAGGTATACCCTATCAATTAAAAAAAGAATGATCCAAATCGAAGAACCCAGTATAAAGTTATGCCTGATAGAATCGGTTAACGGACCAGAATTCAGAGGGTGAGTGATCAATATCCTTCATTTCGCTATCCTTAGGGGTGGATTCCATGTTTTAAATTCAAATGGGACCAAATTCGAAGTACACCCTATCCACTGAAAAAAGAATTATCGGAATCGGACGCCTCAGTAAAAAGTTATGCGTGATCATACATAAAAAAATATGATGGAAAAAAAAATACGGGTCGAATAGAGAACCTCCTTCTTTTTGGTTTCGTCGGTTGAAAACGGTATATGTGTATTGGATCGATAGAAAAATCACGATTATTTATTTGTAACATGTTGAAATCGTTGTTAAAAATATTGACGTGACGTGATATAGATGATTTTTTATAGAAGAACTAACACCTTTTCATATACGAATAAGCCTCATATTCCTTTATTCATTGAATACAATTTCTGATAAAGAGAAAAATATCAAGAAGGACTAAAATATATAACTAACATACCGACAGCCAGTGATTACGTAGGTACACTGAACAATAAATGCTTATAATGAAAGATCCGATAGATGCTATGTAACTATAAATCAAATGATTCATGTTTTTGTCCGAACGAAACATTCATTAGCATTCACTTTTAAAGTAAAAACAATTCATTTCGAGAGTGCCGTCCTATTTGAATTGCAAATTTTGAAAAATCAATGCAGCTTGATATCTACAAAACTCACCAATATGGCTGTGCGTGTTGAATAATGCCATGTCGCCGGACTTTCTTGTACATTGTTTGTCACGAACATTTACGAACTCTACATATTAAACGATTCACCAATACTTATTCGAATATCATACAACTCAACAAAAATGTAAACAGAGAAAAACGGAGCTCCTTGTAAAGTTTCTCCATTGATATATTCGAAATTCAAGCGAACCTAGACAGCCCCACTATGGGAAATATATTGGTAGATTTCGATCCCTGCTAGTAAATCATTTCTCTATTTGGCCGTATTCAAACCGAACCTTATACTTCCGGGAACGTTCGTTTGATGTCAATGTAAAGTTTAATTCACTGAGCCCATGGTTGATGTATCGATTTCAGTCTGACTATTCTGTTTTCAATTCAACACATTTTCTTGTTTTCTTTTTGTCAAATTCGCCATAGTATCTCAAATTTCTTTCTAATCGTCTGAATGTTTCAATGTTTGGAATACGACGATTGGGTATAACTCAACATACATATTTCTTGCCAAAAGGAGATTTCCATATGATTTAGCATGAGTAAATAACATATCAGTCCTTTCATTTGAATAAAAAGACAGGACCATAAAAAAAAATACTTGATGGTGGCCGTGAAGACCCCAAAATGTCGTATCGAAGATTTATTAGTACACTATTATATCAAATTTCAGATACAATAAAAACTTTCTGTTTGAACTTTTTGTTATTTTTTTTAAATTATATGCGTAAAAAACCAAAAATAGCAGTTGAGTTTTCCCTGTATAACTTGAGAAGGGCGAGAATCCCTTTATATTTTTTCTGACCAATGTAATGCTTTCCAAAAAAGTAAGTTTTCTGCCCATTTAATCGTCTCTTATGGTTTAGAATATAGCAATGTTAATATATGATAAAAAACGGACTGTATATGTGTATTGGATAGATAGAAAAATCACGATTATTCATTTGTAACACGTTGAAATCGACTACATCTTCTCTTGCTGAAAATATTGAGGTGACGTGATATAGCGGATGTAAAATCAATATTCTTTCATAGAAGAACTAACACCTTCTCATATACGAATAAGCCTTATATCCCTTTATTCATTGGATACAATTTCTGATAACGAGTAAAATATCAAGAAGGACTAAAATATATAACTAACATACCGACAGCCAGTGATTACGTAGGTACACTGAACAATAAATGCTTATAATGAAAGATCCGATAGATGCTATGTAACTACAAATCAAATGATTCATGTTTCTGTCCGAACAGAACATTCATTAGCGTCACTTTTAGAATAAAAACAATTCAATTCGAGATTGCCGCCCTATTTGAATTGCAAATTTTGAAAAATCAATACAGCTTGATATCTACAAAACTCACCAATATGGCTGTGCGTGTTGAATAATGCCATGTCGCCGGACTTTCTTGTACATTGTTTGTCACGAACCTTTACGAACTCTACATGTTGAACGATTCACCAATACTTCGAATATTACACAACTCAACACAAATGTAAACAGAGAAAAAAGGAACTCCTTGTGAAGTTTCCCCATTGATATATTCGAAATTCAATCGAACCTAGATTTCGATCCCTTACAATGACATGCTAGTCAATCATTCCTCTATTTGGACGTGAACCTTATACTTCCGGGAACGTTCGTTTGATGTCAATGTGAAGTTTGATTCACTGAGCCAATGGCCACGTTTATACCGTATGTGAATTTGGTAACCTTACCAAGTGTATGCGACCAAATTCAAACCAAATGTTTCTGTGATCGTTTATTTACATCGTGTTTTGTCAAATGATTAATTAACCAACTTGGTTCTGGTTTGGTATTTATTTAGTCATGTAACCAAGAAAAAGGTTTGAAACTCTGCTATATAATTCGGAATTGTGTCATCTGTCAATGACAATGTCTGTCAGTTTTTGTAAAGCCCCTACTCAACATGTCTTCTTCAAGGCTCTTGTAAATGTCTAGGTGTTTAAAGTTATTGCCATCCAAAATTGATATAATTTTCTTGTTTAAAAATATTTGGAGAAACGCACTGGTATCTTCATCTGTCCAATGATTACCTTTGGACTTTTTTATAGGAGGTTCTGAACTGCAGCAACTCATTTTATACAAAAAAAACTAACAAAAATATATAAAACAATTTGCGAGGTAATGATGCGGAAACTAAGGTTAGGAATCACAAAACATATTTTTTACTAACTCTCTCTCGCTCTATTTTTTATGGCTATTGTTTTCATCCGGTTCTTTCAGCCAGTGCGATAACCACAACAGAACGCTTAGCAATCTTTCAAAGGTAAAATTTATGATACTGTTTACACCATCTTAGTCAACTTAGTATATAGTCTGGTACACAACAAATTTCGGAACCAAACCAAGCTAGTTACTTGACCAAGTGCACAGTTTATACCACACTGACTAACAGAATTTGGTTGGAATATAATCATTAGTCTGCATACCAAGACACGGTATAAACGTGGCCAATGGTTGATGTATCGATTTCAGTGTGACTATTCTGTTTTCAATTGATATTGAGAAGTTTATTGAAGCAAATAACCTTTGACGATTTGTACTAGAAGTGAAAATGGGACACTCAGGGTGACGTCCCAATATCTCTCTATAATAATACGTTCATTATCTATCATGAGAATGAATGTTTATATTTCAAAATTAATAATAATGATAACACATTGTTTGATTCTAAAGAACTGACTGTATTAGAGAACTAACTTGAATGAATAGTACGGATTTCGAACTGAATGCTTTGGTAATATATAATAATGATAATAATAATTTGTACTGACTCTATGAGTTCTGTACAGGCGCTATAGAACCAAAAATCCAAAAATATATATTTGTCATCCAAGAAATACATTGTAAAAACTTAAGCTAATTTATACAAATTTACATTTCCTATTTCTTCCTGATAGGGGAGGGCGAAGGAATTGTGGCTTGGTTTGGAGATGTAAAAACTGCCCTCCTGATGGGGCGAAGGGACAGCCCCTGCTGATGTTGACATGTGTTTGCCTATAGACATATTAGTCTCATTTCTTTATGACAACTTGTTGTTTCCAGATACTTCCTGCTTTCGCTCATGTACCTTTTTTTGGCAGTTTTATTTGCATGTATTCAAAACGTTCATTATTTGTACGATGTTCTAGTTATCTGCGTTGTTAACCGGAAAATAAAAGTAAAAAACCGGTTAAAAAAATTATAGAACCCGATCAGTGGAGATCCATTGGTACGAATAATACTTGCCCGGATACATTGGATGAGATCTTAAAATAAATCAGAAATTTTTCTATGGATTCCCAGTCACTATGGAATAGCTGGTAGTTAACTTGTCGACAGTGCTGCCAAAGAAGCTGTCCAAGAGGCTGTAGCTGGGGATATGTACATTAGGGCCGATGATATTAGTACTCATTTGAAACATGTAATCTTAGGATAATGACAGATAAAGTCAGATAGTGAAGGAGATGAAGCAGAAAGTTCACCCGTATACACCACTATCATACTCATACAGAAGAGATCAAGTTGTCATTTCACGAGCACGTAGGGGACCTACTAATTTGACCAATCTATTTATGCTGGGTGGAAATCAACAGCCTAGATGTCAACACTGTAATAGAAGACTTAGTATCAAACACATACTCGCACAATGCCCAGAGCATCAAGCAATCAAACAATTGTAATAACGAACACGAATAAATAACACTTTTATCCCTCAAAGAGATTGGTATTCACAAAGAATTATAGAAAAAACACCTCTGATGACTACAAAGTATAATATTGATACAAATAATTCCAGATATAGATAGAATACATGAACCAAAATAAAAAATCTGAAAGGTTAATGACCCTAGCAGCCGATGATATTGATTTAGAGGTATTTAGAATGAGCTTGTTCCTTTGGCACCATGTACTGAACTGATCAATAACATTTTGGGATTTGCTGATGCGTTGTTCAATATTTCGGCCAGATAATGTTGTGTTGGTGTCGTCAGCAAACAATGTAACATGGCCGTCCATAATGTGTTGCGGTAGGTCATTTACATATAAGAGGAATAGAAATGGTCTTGAAACAGAGTCCTGGGGCACATCTAGTTTCACATTTCTCGATCCAGAGAACGCACCAGGATACGACCACATCTCTATTTGTCATGTAGGACTGAATCCAATACATAAAATTTTAGGAGAGACCATAATTTGTTAATTTTTCGAATAGGAATTCAGGGTACACTGTGTCGAAATCTTTTGATAGGTAAAAAAATAATGAAAGAACATAAATATTTGTTGTTGTCAATCTCTGTATGAATATGATTGAGTAGGTGGTGAGTAGCTGTTTGGATATATTTATTATATCTGAATCCGTGCTAAGATTAACACAGAGGAGTATTTGTTTTCAAATGATCGATAATTCTGACGGCAACCACTTTTTCAAATAGTTTGGATATGGAACACTCAAAGAAGATTTGTCTGTAGTTGTCTTTTACTTTTTTATATACAGGCATAACAACTACTTTTTTCAAATATCTGGAAAGTAGCCTGGTGTGAGTAATTTGCGCATTAGGTGGGTTAGTGGTTCAATAATGGCAGGGATTATTTTCTTTATTATGACAATTAAAAGTTCATCAAATCGTGCAGATTTTTTTAAAATTTCTGTTAGGGTTTTAGCTATCTCATTTTCAGTAATGGGAAGGGTTGAGTTATGATGAGATTCATTTTTTGTAACAGTACAAGAGAGAGACAAGTTTTGTCCAAAATGATTTGATATAACAGTTTCTGCTACATTTGAAAAGTAATCTGCAAAAACTTGCGATTCTTCACCAGGTTATATTATGAGACCCTAGTCTTGTTCCAGGGAAATCAAGTTTTTTGTTTTTTTTCCCAGTTCATTGTTGATGATCATCCATGTCTCTCCAGTTTTGTTTCCTGATTTGTGTATTTTTGTGCTAGAATTGTTTTTTTTGCCAACTCCGTCTTACACTTCTGAAAGTTTGAGAGAAACCAAAATATTTCTCTCGAAAGTTCGTTCGTTTAAGGACAAAATACATCAAAACACCATAAAGGTATGTTTAAGAAATATTGGAAAGCTTCGTTTATCGTTGAGTGGTAAATTGAAGACCAATATTCATATATTAACCTACTATGCAGTTCAGTCATATTCTCAGGGTATAACTGAAGTTTTATGGTGGAATATATGTTTTTTTTTACTTTTCGGAATATTAATCTCTTGATATTCCAGAATATGTGCCAAATGATCAACTATGATAGGTTTCAGCAGATTACATCGAATGTTAGATTGGGGGAAAAGTGGTCACTAGGTAGTCAATGTATGTTGACCAGATCATGTATTTTCATTTCCAAATACCCTTTTTGCACCTGGGGGATTTTTACTCAACTGATATTAATTTAAAACATCCAGAAGCAATTTTTTATTCATATCAGCTTTTTTTAGGCAATCTATATGAAGTCCCCACATATAATAATGAAGTCAGAACGGTCAGTTGCTAGATTGAGTGCCTGTGTTAGACAATCTATAAATATGTGAATTCTGCCATTTAGTGGTCTATACCCCGTAACCATTAGAAAGTAGTAGAAAGTGGGACACCATAGAGAAACTAAAAATAAAGAGAGTTGTCAAACCTGCAGTAAAAGTTGGCACCACGTTTAAACAGTGGCGACATATCTCGCAACTGGCCGAACTAAGTACAGTTGGTAAAACCGATTGAGATAAGGCGGGTTTTTCAAAAGTGTTACTTTTATATGATTGATATGGTATATATTTTATAAGTGATCGATTTGCCATTCTTGTATTCCATATGAATGGTTGTATCATATAAAATACTGGAATGGCAAATCGATCACTAATAAAATATATACAGTAATCGATTCGTAGAATCTGTTAGTTCGTTCGTGGTTAACATAAAGTTCCAAATTAAATCTTTATTTCATGATATCAAGAACAAAATTAAACATCTTATAAAACAAGAATAATAAGTTGAACACTATAAAAACACATTTTATTGTATCTAGGACAATGTACAACTACAGACAAAACAATAATAAAACTCCAAAAAACAACAAAATTAAAAATATTCTTCAGTCGCTTATCATCAAATCAACCAAAACATATTACATTTACAACAAACCTTCAATAATTTTATTAATTTATTAGCACAAAGGAGACCATGTACTTCGTACTTCCTCAAATGGTGATAGGAAATGAAAACTGATGGAAGGAAATAAGAACCAGTTTGTGAAAAAATTTCTGCAACTGATGGATGGAAATAACTATCAGTTTGTGAAAAGCAGCTTATAATTTACCTTGAAAGAATATTTCGAGGAATTTCAGCGTCAACTCGAATAACATTCCATTTTCGACGTTGGGTTCATAATTCAAGTCCATGGTATAATTTCTATAATTAATTTTTCGATGACAATTAACAGTAGAATTATTCTGAAATTATTACGTGGTTTGTCATTTTCTGACAAATGTCGAAATTGGAAAATTATCATGTCGCCAGTCGTCTGTTGATTGCGGGCAGCGCCTCCATGCGCGACTGGCCGTACCAAAAACTTGGTGGTCAAGATCGCCAATGTTTCAAACAGTCTCTTTATTTTTAATTTGTCTATGTGGGACACTATGGAACACTTTTTCACAGCGCAGGCGCGGCGCCGTGTTGACGTTGTGTTTGGAGAGGGGGCGATATTATGAGGGCGCGCAAAACGTGGATAGAAAAGGGGCCTTCGTAGATCGTGGAAAGTGGATCACGGAAAGGCGGATCATGGAAAGCGGATCGTGGAACTATATTTCCGTGATCCGCCTTTCCACGATCCGATTTCCATGATCCGCCTTTCCGCGATCCGCTTTCCACCGATCCGATTTCCACGATCCGCCTTTGCACGATCAGCTTTTCACGATCCGCTTTCCACGATCCGTCTTTCCATCTTAACGACGGCCATTTTCTATCCACGTTTTGCGCGCCCCCCGTAATATCTCCCCTCGTATCCAACACGTCGTAAACAAGGCCTTTATCCCATTTTACATCGACCTCTCTATCCCATCATAAACAATGCACAACGCGCCGCGCCTGCGCTATGAAAAAGTATTCCATAGTGTCCCTCTTCCTACTCATTTACATTATAGCGAATTGCGATTATCTCATCAATATTCCTCCAGAATATCTCAATTCCCCAAATGAACCTACATGTTTATACTCCGGACATTCACTTAACGCCCATAAGATATTTTATAGGGATATCTTATGCATGTCCTTGGGAAATATCTTATGGAGATCCTTGAAGGATATACAGGGTGTTATGTGAGTACGTGGCCAAATTCGAAGGGGTGATTCTTGGAGTGATTGTAAGACGAAAAGTTTATATAACCAAAGGTCCGGTAATGCTTTGTTTCCAAGATACAGGGTGTCAACATTTTTACAAGAAATCGTTTTTTCCTAAATATCTTAATAATCCTCTGGCCGATTTTGCTGAAATTTGGCAGCGTTATTTGGAGTAGTGAGCATTGAGCAACTGAAACTACAACTTTTTCATCTCCAGCATTCTTTTCGTATCTTGCTTTGTTCTTGAGAAAAAAATCACTTTATTGTATGTCCCTGGGACAACATAATAAACTACTTCTCATTTTTTCCATATCAATACTCTATTCTAGTCTCAGAAATTGTTATCAAAAGTAATGCAAGCAATAAACAGAATTATTAAAACATATTTTTATTGTTGTCCATGGATATGTAATAACGAGATTTTTATTTATGATTAAACAATTAAAATTACACGAAAGTCATCTTTTGAATTTTTAGATCAACTGTTTTCGATGAAACAACGAACGTTAATTATTACTGCAGTGTTTTGAAAGTAAAGTTAGAGTGCCATGGTAGGAAAACCAATTGTTCAAACAAATTTGACTTTGACATAACTCCAAACAGAGCATACGTAATTATTTGATAGCAATTATTTGAAGTGTTTTTGAGAGTTTCAGGCTATAAAATTCGTTACTGATATTGGAAAATGGTTCTGTTTACAAACTCAGAAATGGCCGATATGCATTTTGTCTATGGAATGGCCCAAGGCAATTCCAGAGCGGCTAGACGCATTTATCAAGAAATATATCCTCATCGCATTGTACCAAATATACAAACATTTGTAAGAATACATGAAAGGCTGTGCGAATCAGGCACCTTCCAAAGGTCGGCTGATCTTATTGGGAGACTTGCAACGGTAAGAACAGTGGAGCTGGAGGAAGCAGTTTTACGTGAAGTTGAGCGTAGCCCCGATAGAAGTACACGCAAAATTGCACAACAATTCATTTGTCACTTTACTGTATGGAAGATTTTAGGAGACTATCAACTGTATCTCTATCACATACAGCGTGTGCAAGCGTTATTACCTGCGGATTTTCCCAAGCGAGTTGTTTATTCTACTTGGCTTTTGCAACAACAGGCAGCATCTCCGACATTTCTATCCCGTATATTGTTTACCGATGAAGCGTATTTTTTCCGAAATTCAATTATGAACTTTCATAACAATCATATCTGGGCTGAAGAAAAACCCCATGCGGTTATAGAACATCATTATCAACAACAGTTTTCCGTGAATGTTTGGGTTGGTATTGTGGGGATTATCTCATTGGATCTCATTTTCTACCCCCGAGATTAAATGGTCAAGAGTCGTAATTTTTTGGAATTTGTGTTACCTGTACTATTAGAAAATGTCCCACTGGCAGTAAGAGGAGCAATGTGGTTCATGCACCATGGGGCCATACCTCACTTTAGCATAGTAGCACTTCAATTTCTGGATGCAACTTATGGAGAAAACTGAATCGGTCACGCAGGTCCACAGTCATGGCCACCCACGTCACCGGATTTAAATCCCTTGGATTTCTTCCTATGGGGACATTTGAAGTCCCTCGTTTATGAAATTCCAGACAACACTGAAAAAGAATTATTCCAACGGATACGGAATTCATGTGATCAGATAAGACATACGCCGGAAATATTTCAACGTGTTCGGCAATCGATTTAAGACGAGGTAATGCTTGCATTGAAGTTGAAGGAGGACATTTTGAGCAACCATTGTAAGTTTTGTGTTACTTATTTTTTAATGTTCTCTTACTGACAAAAATTGCGTACCATTTGTTTGCGTGTGGTTGTAATAAAGGGTTCTTCTTGTTTCTTGTTTTTTTTAATTTCCGGCGTTACCACATAACAATAAAGTGATTTTGATTTTTCTTCTCAAAAACAAAGCAAGATACGAAAAATTGGTAAAAGTAAAAAAAGTTGTAGTTTTAGTAGCTTAATGCAAGAACAATACAAAAATTTCCAGAAAATCAGTGGCACATATTTTTTTTGTCAAAAATATTGGTCAAGGTGCCTTCCGGGCATCATATTTTCAATCCAGTTAGGGCTAAATTAGACCCTGGCTACCCCAAATAACACTGCCAAATGTTAACGAAATCGGATAAAGGATTATTAAGATATTTAGGAAAAAACTATTTCTTTTAAAAATGTTGCCACCCTGTATCTTGAAAACAAAGCATTACCGGACCTATGTTTATATGAACTTTTCGTCTTAGAATTACTCAAAGAATCACGCCTTCAAGTTTGGCCACGTACTTACATAACACCCTGTATTATGGATATCCTATGGAGTTTGGTATCCCTTCGACATCCACTTGTCATTCATAAGTTATTTTTTTCAATATTGATTGTATGTCCATATTATATTCATTGGAAATCCAAGGGTTGTCTGAAAATATTTGTAATTTCTGAAAAGTATTCCTAATCGTTTACGGTTTATTTCTGGAATACGCGATTTCAGTACTGGTTTCAGTTCGAATTTTTCTAGAATTGCAGAGTTTGTATTATCAAATCATCACACATTATTAACGATGGCAGACCGTATCCATAATATACTATATGTTGTCGATAGTCTGACTGGGGTATTGTTCAAGACTACATTGTGCTGTTAGGGATATTAAGCGGTGGCAAATATTTCTTTTCGGAATTTACCCATATCAGAAAATTGTACAGCATAAATTTCCATTATATCCTGATATAAGTGTATTTATATTCATGTTGCAACTCTATTGTGGAAAGTCGGGAATAAATAACTTGATTGTCGTAAACGCAGCTGACAATAAAGTTCATTCTGCAGAACAACATATCAAGATTGCCGTTGTTTGTTCGATAAGACAATAGAGAATCGTAAACAAAAACAACTCGATTCAACCAATTGAATCAGACGACACAACGTTTGGTGTTCCATCATGTTCGATTTTCTATTATTTCATTCCTCCAGTCATGATTGAATGAAATGAAATATCAGTATTCTCAATGGAAGTTATTTGAATGTTCGATTTGGAATGAAGTAGATGAAGGTTGTAGGAGAACACATGTCCCGGCAAATACTTTTCAATAGACTTCTATATTTGATCTGCATGTTTGAATATTCGTTTTGTTCGCCATTTCGTCGAAAACTACCCAACCAATTTCAATGCAGACTGATTATGATATACATTACATACACAGGGTGAGTTAGAAGTGGTTATATGCGAGATAGTCAACCAAAGTGAATGCAATTTTTGCATAGTGATCCCGCTCTTCATGATCGCCTGAGTTGTTAGAACGATGCCATGGCCGACTAAATACGTTGTAGAATTCTCCTGAGAAAATTCCACTCGAAAAGCGGCTAGGTCTCCTCCCACGCCCGTGTGTTGATAGATGGGTTGTTCAATTCACGACACTTATTTACTTTTCCAATACTTGAAAAAAAAACCTACAATTTAATATAAAACATAGTAAGGCTTTGAAACATGTGAATTCCCAATAGAAACTAGGATTATAATCTGACTCTGCCATCGTCAATAATGAAGTTTTTCAGTGAATTATTGATTATCAAATATAATTACAGCAAAACTCTTACTTGTTATAGCAATGATTTTCATGTTGGTTACTATGTGCCTCCAAGGATTTAAGTTCAATTCATTTCGATTTGAGCTTTGGGTTTTTATTCTATTTAATTCGCACTTTTTCATAAATATCTATTATTAATTTTCGGTTGAACTCGAGCTCGTTATTATTTCCGTAATTTTACATTTCTCTGATGTGATTATTCTAAAGAAATCTTCCAAGTCATTCACTATGATTTGCTCGTTGCCCCTAATCTATTCAGACATTTATAGATCTGAAACTATCCCTATTAGGGAATTCAAAATTTCCTTGTGAAGAACAAGATCGAAGCCAATAAAATTATCGATCTATTTTCCTTTCCTGAAATTCAGCTTATCCCTAGATTTCTAGAGATAACCCAATGGACTTGCCATGGGCAACCCATTATCCCCCCTATTAGCTGATTTATTCTTGACAACTTGGAAATCCAATATATCTGGATATGTGGATGTCCTTTTTTCATTCCCAAATGGTTCACCAATATTCTTCACTCAATTAACAACATACATTCTCCATGGAATTAGAAACTAACAACGAACTGAACTTTTTAGATTTGAAAATAAAAATAAATCGATTAAAAGCTCTACTTCCCAGATAACACAGGATATCCTATGGATATCCATTTCATGTCCAATTCTGGTCGGTTGTTTAAATTGGAATATTATTTTGAATACTAATCTTCTAAAATGGATGGCCATAAGATATCCGGAGCAAATATGGATAAGTTTAAATTGCAAGATTGATTTTTATTGTGTCAATTTCTGAGCTTCTTTCATGCTCGTACATATAGATTAATTTTTTTTGGAAAAATCTCATGTTTCGTTTTTCTACTTGATTTAAAATGGATATCCTTCAGAAGATATCAGAAGATAACCAAAGCAATCATAAATGAATGTAGATATTCTCGTAGATACACAAATTGTACCTTTCCAAAAATAAGTTGTCGCGGGGACCCTCTGCGACCACAGACCAGATATACATGTGTCTGCGACAGCACAGTTTATAGCTAAAGAAGCAGTTAGCTCACTTGGCCCAAATGCATGTTCCAAGGTAACATCCACTCCAGGGAAATAATTCAGGATGCGCAGAAGACAGTACGCGATTATCGCCCTTCGAAGTATCCGAAAAATGTCAGTATTAGTAACACGCGGTATGCGCGAGGGATAAAAATCAGAGTTGCGCAGTGTACAAACGGGAACACAAAGATCAAAGTGCCGACGCCAAGTGAGCGAACTGATTCTTTAGCTATAAACTGTGGCGACAGCCTGGCCATACTATACGCATAATTACTGGCGACGTCTGTCATTTTGTTGAGGAAGGTCGAAGGTCATAGTCATAGCACTGAATTCAAACAAAAGTCGTGTTTTTTTTCTATTTTCCTTCGTTTTTGATACCCTGTTGGTCTGGACATAATGGTTTTTATCTGTAGCAATTGATTGTTTCCATATATTGGCCGAGTTCAGGTAAATATCAATCGAGGACATAACCTATAAAAATCCATTATTTCCAATGCATTTATGTGTTTGAGTGTCGATATTTTCAGAAATGCTGAGAAGCACCTCGTTACATTTGCCACAATACACGAGTTTTTCAAATGTCACAGTGCCTAGATCGAAAATGGTGTGAATGCCTACAACAGTGGACATGTGATGAAGATGATTCATCAGTAGATTCGAACATTTTCCTATTGATTGCACTGAAAAAATGAATCTTTCGGAAAAATATTTGGGAACTGGATCGAAGTTCAAAGCTTATGTAGGTAAGTTGTATGTTTTTCTATTCTAGATCTCTTTTTTTAGGTACCTAAATGAAATCTCAAAAATATGACTTTGTGGAACGATGCCTTTCTTCCGTGCTCACTAATATGTTGCCTCCAAATATAGCTGGTATGGAGCAAAAAAAATAAAGTGGACAACTAAAACTGGCTGAATTATCACTAGGTGAAAAGCCCATTCAGTTGTTCAATTTATTTGATAATTTGTATTGTCTCATAAGAGAATGCAAAATTTCCAAGAAAAGTTTATGTAAAAAATGCTTATATATATATATATATATCATAGTATACCAATAAAGAGAGAGAAAAACTATGGCAGTGGTATATATATTATCATCATCAGTATTCGAATTCAAAAGAAAGCATAATATTTCTCAGTATTTTTTTGCAAATTTCAACATTAATTATACCCGTGAATATATCATTCCAGAAGCGGCTGACCTCAGTGATTCGACGGAAAATAAAAAAGCTACTGAAGAACCCATCTAGGCTTGGCTGAGAAGGGCCAAAGAATGGCATCTGTCATCTTCTAGAATAAAGGAAACACCTGGATGGACGAAGAAAATAGCATTCTATTTTTTTTTTAACTTTATTTTCTGATTATTCTGCATTTAATATTCTGTTATTATTTTTAAGTTTACATATACATTTTATTTGTTGATAACTCCGAAGTATATGAGAATTTTTTTGATACCAGAGTTTATTAATACATTTTTTTTTGTTCAATACCATTATTTCATTTCCCTCCCTTTGAATATCCCTGGAGGATATCTCATGTATATTCCTGAAAGATATCTTATGGATATCTTTGAAAATATCTTATGGACATCTCTGGAGGATATCTTATGGATGTTCTTGAAGGATATTCTATGGATGTACAGGTTGTTCCACTTTGGACATCCATCGGATGTCCATAAGATATCTTTTGGATATAGTTGGATGTCCATAGTATATCCATAAAATTCATGAAGGATGTCCAATGGATATCCGTTGGATGTCCATGTGTTATCTGGGTTCTCCTTATATCGAAAACCTACAACCATCTCATCCCTTTCAATTCCCATCTCCCTTAACAACAAAAAAGTCTTCTTTTTACCCGACTACGGCGAAGCAAAAATTACGGTGAAGCATAATTTGACAAATGAGGTATCGTTGGAAGCGTCTTGATCGTCCGCTGGTTATAGGTGACGTCACAATGAATTGAATATGGCGCCCTCTAGAGGACATAAAGTCATGAACTAAAAAAAGTTAATGGTGCCGTGTTGGGTATCTAATGAAAGGGCTTAATCACATTTAAATATATATATATATATATATATATATATATATATATAATTGGGAATAATTTCTAAAATCGCGCCTCAGATGTGAGTCAAACATATATTCTCTCCAAATCCAAAATACATAAATAATAAATACGTATTTTATTATGGACTATGGTACACATTTTAAAATTATATATATAAAAAAACAAAACGTGTGTAATAATAATGTCATAAGCTGGAAGTACCTCCACGCGGTATAAAGCGGCTCTGCAAATATTTTATCACGTAATTATAACCCCAAAATAATTTAAATAAAAAGTAAGTCAAAACCCGACTACTGAAAAATCTCTCTCTAATAAGTATGAAATAAAAATAAGTTCAAAAACTAAAACCCGACTACTGAAAAATCACGCTCTAAAAAGATTGAAACAAGGAAATATTCTCATCTGAAATTGTTATGTACAAACTATTCAATAAGAATCGTCTATTGAATAAGCAACTTACACGTAATACATTTTAATGTATTTAATTCATATTCATAGTGATGTTCAGAGGATAGCCGGGTATGCCACCTACCTTAACAAAAAACAATACATTCTAACAGTAGTAAGCGATCATAAGCTTTAGGGCAAACTGGAATATGACCACAACTATCCTCTGAAATCTCTATACGTATTAAATACATTAAAATATATTACGTGTGAGTTGTTTATTTAATAGACGATAAATATTGAATAGTTTGTAAATAACAATTTCAGATGAGAATATTTTCTTGTTTCATACTTTTTAGAGCGTGATATTTCAGTAGTCGGGTTCTAGTTTTTGAACTTATTTTTATTATTGCTGCTCTTACAGATTTCCCGACATCCCTATTTTCAATACGTATTTCAAGTAAGAAGTTCAAATCCTCAAACAATTAGCGGCAAATAATGGTTTTTCTCCTGATATCATTCCTAAAACGATAAGGAAAATGAATATTGAGACAGATTGAATACACATTACCCTCTAACCAATCCTTCTTTTTACAGATTTCCACCTTACTTAGGGTCTTTCTCTGATAATGTAACCAACATTATTAACCGACGAAACCAAAAAGGAGGAGGTTCTCTAGTCGACGCGTATATTTATTTTTTTTTTGTCATTTTTTTAATGTATGATCACCCATAACTTTTTACTGAGACATCCGATTCCGATAACTCTTTTTTCATTGGATAGGGTGAAATTCGAAGTTGGTCCCATTTGAATTTTAAAGATGAAATCTACCCCTAAGGGTAGCAAAGTGAAGGATATTGATCACTCACCCTCTGAATTCTGGTCCGTTAACCGATTCTAACTATAACTTTGTACTGGGTTCTTCGATTTGAATGTTTCATTTTTTAATAGATAGGGTATACTTCATATTTGGATTTCGAATGGAATTATCCATCCTTACGGGTGGAAAAATAGGGGATAATTGATTTTTCCCTTGTGTACATTGGCACACACATATGTAGTTGACAATGACAGATCGCTACTGTCATTATTCCACATCCGTCAAAATCATTATATTATAAGAGAGAATGGAATGATATACAAAGTAATGAAATAAACTAACCAGAACAACAAAAATAATTTATATAACAACAAATAGTAAAAATAGATAATCATATTATTTAACTGGTAATAGTTGAAGTAAGGTGGGTAAGTAAGTATTTTGGAAGTAATAAAAAAACAAGTAGGTAGTAATTAGTAGATTTCAGCCACGAAAAATTCAAAAATAAAAACTTTTCAACAAAAAATTAAACCGACAAAATACGGAACTGAAAAGTAAAAAATAAAATAAAAATTCTTAGTCTCAATAACTAAGCTCCTAAACTAATGTAAGTAACTGATTTTGAGTCGGTGCCAAACGAACAATCAACGAAGATCATTAAATTACTTCAAAAAAATTATCAGAAGGTCACCGTGCAACTCGATGCCATCATTTTACGCCTTACCTGATTCATTTGCTTGTTTGTTTGGCGCCGACTCAAAATTAGTTACTGACATTAGTTTAGGAGCTTAGTTATTGAGACTAAGGAGGTTTATTTTATTTTTTTACTTTTCAGTTCCGTATTTCGTCGGTTTGATTTCTTGTTATCACTAGCAATGTCGACAATCTCAAAATATCATTTAAATGTAACAAAACCATAGATTCTCTATTTATTAATACCAAAGATCCTATTAAATTGATGGGAAGTGGAATCTTTAAGTTATCATGTGGAGATTGAAAGAACTATCAAATCTTTGTACCCTCGTATCAGAGAACATTTAGGTAGATCCCAGAAATCTAATTCCAGTTTCATATCAGATTCAATAATCACAACTTCTCCCTTACATCCAATGGTGAAATATTACATAATGTAACGAACCTAGGCCGGACCTGTCGCCTCACACGTTGCCATCGACAGCGATGAGATCATCCCCGGAGATATTCGAGAACCATCCAGTGCGCTCTGCCGCGGAAAACAACGGTCAATATTGGAAACAATTGGAACACGCCGGTCGCCAACCGAAAGAATTCGAAACATCGAGAATGCTGTATCGGAGATAAATAGGCAAAACCTCAAGTGGAGTAGGACAGTCTGAACGAGCCCATACCATCAGGCTATACAGTGGCGTAGTAATATAAATTAAGTTGTAGATTAAGTGTTAAATAAATTAGTTAAACCAAGTTAAGTTTATTTACGTTACAATTGGTGTCGGAAGTGAGATTTTGAAAATAAACAAGTGATCGTGGGTGGATAGTCAGAAAAATAAATTGATAGACCTTTTGTACCCCAAAAGGTAGACCAGTGGCCCGGTTTTCCGAAGTGGACAATTGTGCGTGGGAATATAAACTGATACACTGTTGCGTGAAACAGAAAATAGACAGTGGCCCGGTTTTCGCGAAGTGGACAATTGTGCTGGGAATATAAACTGATACCTCTTCCGTGGGAAAAAAAATAGATGGTGGCCCGTGGAAAAAAAAATTCGCGAAGTGAATTTTTTTTAAAAAACTGATAAACTTTTCTGTAAAACGGCTGATACCCTCGTCAAAGAACAAAATGGTTCAAGAAAAGTGCGCCTTGCGGATTTGAAGGTGCGGAATTGAAACAGGTTGGAGGAAAGGGAACCCGGAAACAACGGGGAAAAAAACAAAATACTCCAGGAAAAGACTTGCAGAAGGACTTAAAAGAGGTGAGGACCCCGAAACATTTTTTTATTCAAAAAGTTCGGGGGTGATTTAAGTTTGGTAATGAATAAACTGGAAGAAAATGCAAAGAAGCCTGGAAGAGAAGTTCCTGGAAAACACAGAAGGCCTAAAAAAAAAATTGTGTGGTGTGGCTAAATTTCTGGAAAAGGTGGGAACCGTTGAGACAGAGATAGATAAAATTAGGGGCAAAATGAACACGGAGGTAGATAAAATAAAGGAAACGATCGTAAGCTGGAAAAAAAGAATTAATAGTGCGCCCCACAGGATGGTTAACGAAAATGCAATGTGGACTTGAGTTTGAACTTGGATAAAGTTCAAGAATTAAAAGAAAGTCAAGGTCATTTCTAAAAAAAAGGGAAGCTTTCCATGAAGGCCTCAATTCGACGGAAAAACTCCATGGGAAAATTACCCCCCCAAAAAGTTTGAAGCAGCCAAACAAATGGATGGAATGCAGGGGAAAAAAGGGTGTAGCACTAACACTTGCATTACGTGGAGAAAACGACGAATATTCTACAAACTCTTACCGCCAAGAACAAGGACATGATGTTTATCAAACATCTAGAATTACGATAGGCCAGGCCCATTTGGAAACGTATACCACTCCCAACTGAAGAGATCGCTGCCAGAAATCGGGCAGATCCTTACAAGAATTCGAAAGCTGACATTGCACGCTTGGTTCGTCTCGCATATCCAGCCACACCGGAAAATTAATGGA